>OVAY01001579.1:0-27435 GCA_900406395.1 Kernera saxatilis | reverse complement strand
CGGTTGAATCTGACATGTTTTATTGCGGAGCATGCTTTGTTGCTTGCCAAATCTTGGAAAATTTCATCACGCATCTCAGGGGTATAGAGCATGCAGAGTTAGTAAGCATCCTTGCCTCCTCTCTGTTTGTATCAATACATTTGTCACTGTCTAACTATAGGGTCCATTTGAGTCAGCAACCTCGTTTCTCTTTCTCACTTGCTCGTTATGTTTGCCTTTCAAAGAAAATATCTATGATATCAAATTTGACCCCATGGTATCTTTTTCCACATTTGGTTGTTTTCAAATAAGGGACTTAAGGCTATGCCTCTGGAAAAAGACGTGGAGATGACTAATGAGGTTGTTGAAGCCGGAGTTGAGGCTTCCCCTCCGACGAATGTCAGTACCATGGTGGAGAAGCAATGAAAGGCAAGTTTTAATATCTCAAGATGCTTAACAAGATTAAAGTTTCAACATGAAAAAAAATAAATAAGAAATCTGATTACTCAGAAATAATTGCTTTTGTCTAGACTGGTTTTGATATGCTGAAACATTGTAGAGAAAGTTGAAGATTTAAGAAGTTGAAGAAGAGGAGCACCAACTGAGAATCTAGAGGAGGACGTGAACAAGACGACGAAGAAGAAGAGTACATGGCCCATGGGGTGGAACATGTTTTTATTTCTCTAACCGCTGTTTACTATTCCGTCACGGATTTATAATCTTCGTTAAAAAATTTGTCGCTGCAAACTCGAAACCTAGTTTGAGGGTTTCAATTATCAGATGTTTTAGTTTGATGGTTTAAACTGTTAGTGAAATTCTTTCGAGGTTTAAAGTGCTAGTAGATTTTACTTTAAGAGTTTATTATACGATTTTCTCTAAATTTATATAATCAGTGTTATAAATTTGGGAGTTTGTGGATGTGCCCAGCACTGACCATGTATTTGTTGATGGGATTAGGGACGAGGTTTGCACGTGACCCGCATTTGAAGGAACAATAGCTCGTCTCACTTTCATCATGATTATTTCATTGCTATCCAAACTTTTTTGTTAGTTTATGTGCATAGTATTTCGTATACTATATTATAATTAAGATGCACATTGAAAATCAAAGTCTACTCTCTGATCATGCAAGAACATTGATAATAAAGTTTAAACATATTTAGGTTGTGTGTAACGTACATCCTAAACATTACCCTCAAGTTATTATGTAAGGAAAAATGTTTCGGTAGTTTTTACTTTTTAGTGAGTTAATGGTGTAGAGTTGTCGTGGGCAAAAAGTTCTGGTTGTTAAATTTGGTATCATACAACACAAATTTATTTTCAAAGAAATGCTTCACTAATTCAATTCATTTCATCAAAACGTAACTCGAGTTACTTTACGTTTTCATATGAAGTTGTTATTTTTGCATATGATTTGTACGTATATTTGAAGACTCGTTGAAAAAAAGAAAAAAAAGAGAAGCGGCTTAGAATGTTGACAAAAAGAAGAAGCATATATGGTGGAGTTTGAGCAAGAGTTAGTTTGACTTTTAAAAAATCCACATAATAGAATGGATTGATGAAGGTGTGTATACATTTTTACATAAGAGTATTTGTTCTTTTAAGTTACTTGTGCATTTTTATTTTCCGATTCTGTGAACCAAACATCCACACTTGAGCAAGCATGTCTCTTTGAATGTTGGGACTTGCCTCACTTCCACTAACAAAACTGGTTTGAGAAGATTGTAAGTTTCATGGACTTTAAATTCAAAACTAATTGGCAATGAGTAGATTGACTCATCTATTTGATATAATATTCAAGGTCCCTGTTGTAGGACTTCGCACGCTGTTATTTTGATATGAGGAGATAAAAAGATTTGAGAAGATGAACCATGTTGCGTTGTTAAATTCTAGAAGTTTCTTGTGTTTTAAGATTGCTCATAATCTTACCAATAAAACAATTATAATTCATAAAACTATGAGCTTTCGAATCTGAACAGATATTCAGCTTCAGCGGTTTAAGAGATGACACTTGAGTTTCTCTACATCCAATAGTTTCAATGGCTTCTGCATAAACATATGCGCTCCGCTCGCTAAACATCTGCAATATCATCAAGAAAATAACAAAATCTTAATTCACCACTGAAAAAATTGAAACAAGAAAAAAAAAACAGAACAAACAAATCTTTCTCATCAAGAGAAGAAATAATTTTACTTGTTGATGCGAGTAGGAATATTCTCTGAAGACAATATCACAACAGGTACTTCCTTTAGATTCGATGATTCCTGCTGTCAATTACCAAAAAAAAAAGAAGAGATTTTGTTAGACTCTGGATCTTGTCAAGAAGACTTTTGATTTGTAAGAAATTTGTTAACACCTTCAGTTTCTTGAGCAGCTCAAAACCTGTCATTCCTGGCATACAGTAATCCGTAATGATAAGATTCACCTTCATAACCTGAAAAAAAAAAAAACAAAAATCACCAAAAGGTTACAAAAATCATTGGATTTACACAAGTGGATCCTCTCTGAGGATTAAATAACTTGAAGATTCAGCTTACATTGGTGGTAGTTAATGAATCAGTCTGTTGTGGATCTCCCAAGCCTAAATGCTCTTAACCCATTTTCTGCTGTGGTCACTGCACAAAATGTTAAAAAATCAATTTTCACATATCAGAGGCAATGTTACAATACCATAGAAGAATCTTGGGATTGAAATTTAAGGGGAAATAATATTGGAGACTTGAGTGTTATAATTTGCCTTTGCAAGAAGATATCTTGAGGATTCTCTCTACGAGTTTACGGTCAATTAGATTGTCATCCACTGCTAAAACATGAAGCTCTTCCTCCATTGACGATTTACTTTTTGTGCAGTGAAGCAACTGAAAAAAAAAAATCCACAAGAAGGAAGAAAGAGATGAATCAGATGTTAATACAAATACCTTGTGGGCATTACTGTTTCTAATTTTCAAACCTAAAGAAAAAAGAGACAAACGTACAGATGAAGAAGAAAGAGATTATTGGGAAATCGAAATTGAGTATGAATGTGTGAAGAATATATAAATATATTTATATAATATTGTAATATTATGTTTTCAATTTACATATGGATATATAGGATAACAATATATCAAGAGCTGATTTGATATGATTTTATCTTCGTTATAATTTAAGAAACAAGTTGTGTTTTTGTTCTTTGATATTGATTCTCTGGAAACTGGTAAGAAACTTGGTATTTATGTCAGTGACAGACTGACAGTGCTTTGGGATCTTGTCTGATGATAACGAAAATCTAAATATTAATTTTTATTTTCCATTTGTTTGGCTTTTCTAATCGTGAGAATAATGAAGATGCAAATATCTAATTATTTTATTATTTTTTTTAATTTCAAAATGGATCACAAATCTGTATCAGAATCTCGGATACGAAGTCCCAACTCTCCATGATTCTCTGAAATCAAGATATATGTGAATTTTAGTTTTTTGAATTTTAAAATATGAGATTGTTGGATGTATATAATTATTTTCAATTTTAGTTGTCGTGGAAACTTCAGATTTTAATACAGGATCTTTGACCGATATGTTACATACTTGCATTGCCTTGTAAGTTGGGAGTTGCATTTCTGAGTCCATTTTTTTCTTTATTGATTGAAATAATGATAATCAAATCCCCATTTACAGAGGAATATCACCAAGTTTTTAAAACAGAGGAAACCTAGAACAGAACCATCGGAATCGATGGTATATAATCAGTTAATCACGTACTTTGCATTAATATATTAGATTTATCATTGATTTCGAAGTTACAATTTCCATAGAGGCGCAATGTTATCATTGATATATCTAGAAAACTATGTAATCGGGGCGCTAAATAATCAATATCGTCCAGATATTTAGTAATTTGAATTTAAGCATGAACTAAGTATAGTCATGATTTTTTTCTTTTCAAATTATGAACTATATTACAATTCGTTTAATCATATATAGGTTAATTACATCCTATAGCATAATATGCAGTCACACTTACCCGTAGTTTTCTCTACTTTATGTACTAATTAAAAAAATCAATAGATACTTGAAATGAAACCCAAATAATCATCATAACCAAAACATTATTCACAAATCTATTGAGGGCACGTGAGCCATAAGATTGGTTTATACTTTCTCCACCATAATTTAGCCATTAATGAGACACTTTTTCTTTCACGTAGTTTCATTTGATTATGGGCCTGAATAATCAGCCGAGCCCATTAGCCTCATCTCCTAGGTGGGCCTCTAATGGGAGAGTTGGACCCATCTTATCCTTTTTTTCTCACGATTATCAAAAGTATTTACCAATCACCATGGACTAAAAAGTTGATATAATCAAAATATATAAGAAAATCTGGAAACTGCAGAACACATTAATTTTATAATTTAATACTGTATCCTGCCAATCCTGTTTTGACAGATGAAGTTTCGAGTAAAAAATAAATGTGGAAATAAGTACTTTTTTGGGGGTCAAAACGTGGAAATAAATATTATAAAACAAGAACAAAGAGTAAATAATAGAGATGGGAAAGTGAAGAACAGTAAATGTGAATTCTCTACGTCCGCCTCACACTGCCCAAAAAATTCCTTCAAAGCTCTTGAAATTGACCCTAAACTTAATTTTTAAAATAGCCTCCTTGTTAAAATGTAAATAGAAACAAATAGTAGATTCCAAAATCTCCATGAAGGGTTGTTTTCTCTCCATGGGGAAAAGAGTTCTTTTTTATTTTGATTTTTATTTTTAAATTTTAATAATTTTACTGTCAAAAGGAATATAAAATTAAAACATCGGCATGGAGAGAGACCGAAGTCTGATAAATGTCTCGACGCGGACCAAAATCTCACATGAGAAGAGAAGACAACAATAAAAAAATTCCAAACGGTTTTTTTTTATATCAATATTATTTGTCTTTTTTAACTGTTTTATTTTGTGGCAATAAGTGTTTGACACTTTGTTATTCAACCGCATTTTCATCTGTAAAAAAGTTCACATAATGATAGTGGATGATTCCTTGCACAAACAGAAGATCCCAAATTAACATCTGTTGCTCCTCCAAGTCAACCAAAAAACCCTTAGGTTTATGATCCAATTTCAAAACCCATGATTTTTATTAAAATTCAAAACCCAATGACCAGGACGTTGCAAATAAATGAATAATATTATGGTTTTAATTATTAATGTAACAACTAACAAGTGATTTCTAACACCGCAAAATATTTTGCCCAGGTCACCATCCTCACCAGCTTACTTTAATGTTCTTTCTTCAAGAATACAGATGGAAATTGAAAATAAAATAAAAACCAAATCTACTGTGACCACTTTAGCACTGTCTATTTCTGCATATTACCCGAAAAGCCCATTCTCTGCATGAGAAATTGAGAATAACAGTTTTCAACCACAATCGAAACTTTTCCATTTTAATGTGTAAGATTATTTTGCTAATTGAATCAAACCAAGAGGCCAGACTCCAGAGCATGTTTAACCTATTAAAGAAACTTCTATTATTTTGGAAGGATAATTTCGTAATTTTGAGTTTCGTTCCTTTCTTTATGAGTTGGCCAATCATTTATACATTTTCCCACTTCAAGACCGAAGAAAATACTAATAAAAAGGCTACACAATTTACTCACGACAAAAAAATTCCACGTGTCTGCCAAGTCATTTATCAGACCCAACCATATATATCCACGTGTCATTTTCGATTAAATGAGTCCACCCACCTTCCTCGGGCCCCACGTCCTTCTAAGTGGGACCCATTATCTTCTTTCCAGCCCGTTGATAAAGGCAGCTTTTAATTACTAAGCCAGCCTTCCCTTTCTCTTTCACTGTGCTGCTTTCTCTTCTTTTCTTTTGTTTATTGCTTCTTTCTCTTCGCTTATTTCACTCTTCTTTAAAAGCTACAAAACCTACAAGAAGAAGCTCGTGTCTCACTCCCTTTTTCTTCGGTGGAGTTTCGCCTGAGCTACATTATTCTTCGTCGGAAAACTTGCCGGAGAGAATTTTTGACCAGGTAAAGGATTCCTCATTATACTTTCTCATTTTCCAGATCGTAACTTTCACAAGCTCGTTTTCTTCTTCTGCACATCGTTTTTAAAAGCTAGCTCAAAATCGCTGATTTTGCTCAACATTAGCTCTTGTTCACTTCAACCCTTATTCTTGAGTACTAAGAATTTCTGGAATTTATATGAATTTCAGGTAGATTAAGTTACTTCGTACTCCTATATCTATATCTCGTTTACCTGATTTTACTTCTTCTTTTTGTTTTTCCTTTTCCTCTGTGGTGTCGAAATGTAGCCGTTGTGCTGGATTTTTGTTATTTTCTTGTGCTCAATCTCACACCAGAAACACAAGAACAAAAAAGTTTTTATTTTCAGCTGTACGGTTTTTTCTTTTGTTCATCAAGTTTTTGCTCTTCTTAATTTCAGCTGTAGATACCCAAAAAATGGGGTTCTTCCGCAGCTAAAAACTGTAGAACGGAGAAGTGGACAGAGGAAAGATGTATAAAGCGCTGATTTTTACAATCCTGTTGGTGTCGGTGGTGGCTTCTCTCTCTCCGGTGAGATCTCTAGACCCGCCTTTAAACGACGATGTTTTAGGGCTCATTGTCTTCAAGGCCGACTTGCGAGATCCGGAGCAAAAGCTCGCTTCTTGGAACGAAGATGACTACAGTCCTTGTAGCTGGAACGGAGTCAAATGCCATCCGCGAACGAATCGAGTCACTGAGCTAAACCTAGATGGATTCTCTCTTTCTGGTCGAATTGGCCGTGGGCTACTCCAGCTCCAGTCTCTTCATAAGCTCTCGCTGTCAAACAACAATCTCACAGGAATCATCAACCCTAATTTGCTGCTGAGCCTCGTTAACCTTAAAGTTGTCGATTTGAGCAGCAATGGGTTGTCTGGTTTGATTCCTGATGGGTTTTTCCGGCAATGTGGGTCCTTAAGAGCTTTTTCTCTGGCGAAGAACAAGCTCACGGGGAAGATACCGGTTAGTATAAGCTCGTGTTCGTCTCTTGCTGCTTTAAACTTGTCTTCGAATCGTTTTTCTGGTTCTATGCCTTTGGGGATTTGGTCTTTGAACACTCTCAGGTCACTTGATTTATCGAAGAATGAGTTAGAGGGAGAGTTTCCGGAAAAGATAGACAGATTGAACAACTTGCGTGCTCTTGATTTGAGTAGAAACCGGTTAGCTGGTCCCATTCCTACCGAAATTGGGAGCTGTATGCTGCTGAAGACTATTGATCTTAGTGAAAATTCTCTATCAGGGAGATTACCAGATACATTTCAACAGCTCAGTTTGTGTTATTATCTGAACTTGGGGAAAAACTCGCTAGAAGGTGAAGTTCCAAAGTGGATTGGAGAAATGAGGAGCCTTGAGACTTTGGATCTTTCCATGAATAAGTTTTCAGGGCAGGTTCCAGACTCCATAGGCAACCTTCTGGCACTGAAAGTTCTCAACTTTTCTGGGAATGGGCTTATTGGTAGCGTCCCTGACTCAACAGCCAACTGTATCAACCTCTTGGCCTTAGATTTTAGTGGGAATTCACTGACTGGAAAGCTTCCCATTTGGATATTTCAAGATGGTTCTCATGAAGTTTCTGCATTGAAGAACGATAACTCCACTGGAGGTATCAAGAAGATCCAGGTATTGGACCTCTCAAGCAATTCCTTCTCTGGTGAGGTTGGAGCTGGTCTAGGAGATCTTACAGACTTGCAGGGTCTGAATCTATCAAGAAACTCTCTTATCGGTTCTATCCCCAGTACCATTGCAGAACTGAAGCATTTGGGTGTCCTTGATTTAAGTCACAATCAGCTTAACGGAACGATTCCTCGAGAAACCGGTGGAGCTATTTCTTTGGAAGAGTTGAGACTCGAAAATAACATGTTAGAGGGAAGTATCCCTTCTTCCATCAAGAATTGCAGTTCCCTTCGGTCTTTGTAAGTCTTTTTTGCTTTAACTTGCATTCAGTTTGCCCCATGAAGATTCTGTCTTAACCGTGTTCTGTTTTCATGTTTCTTTCTACAGGATACTGTCACATAACAAGTTGCTAGGTGCAATTCCACCAGAACTCGCAAAACTTGCAAACCTCCAAGAAGTAGACATATCGTTCAATGACCTAACAGGAACCCTTCCTAAACAGTTGGCTAATCTCGGTTATCTTCACACCTTCAACATATCTCATAACAATCTCTCTGGGGAACTACCCGCTGGTGGAATCTTCAACGGTATATCCCCTAATTCAGTATCTGGAAACCCGGGAATTTGCGGTGCTGTTGTCAATAAGTCATGTCCTGCTGTCTCTCCTAAACCGATTGTCTTGAATCCTAATGCAACTTTCGATCCTTACTCGGGTGAAGTAGTTCCTCCTGGTTCTGGTCACAAAAGGATACTCCTTAGTATATCTTCCCTAATAGCAATTAGTGCTGCTGCAGCCATTGTGGTTGGTGTAATAGCCATCACAGTCCTTAACCTGAGAGTGCGTGCATCAACGGTTTCAAGATCAGCTGTGCCGCTCACGTTTTCTGGCGGAGATGACTTCAGCCGATCTCCTACAACTGATAGCAACTCAGGGAAGCTTGTGATGTTCTCTGGTGAACCCGATTTCAGCACGGGAACGCATGCTCTGCTTAACAAAGACTGTGAGCTTGGTCGAGGCGGGTTTGGAGCAGTGTACAGAACAGTTATCAGAGATGGATATCCTGTGGCAATCAAGAAACTCACTGTCTCGAGCCTTGTCAAGTCTCAGGAAGAATTCGAGAGAGAGGTCAAGAAACTTGGGAAACTCAGGCACGCGAATCTGGTTAAACTCGAAGGTTATTACTGGACAACATCTCTTCAGCTTCTTATCTATGAGTTCCTCTCAGGTGGGAGTTTATACAAACACTTACACGAAGCACCAGGAGGTAGTAGTTCGCTTTCTTGGAATGATCGGTTCAACGTGATCCTCGGTACAGCGAAATGCTTAGCCTACTTGCACCAATCAAACATCATCCACTACAACATCAAATCGAGCAACGTGTTGCTGGACAGCTCGGGTGAGCCTAAAGTGGGAGATTACGGGTTAGCGAGGCTGTTACCGATGCTAGACAGGTACGTGCTGAGCAGCAAGATACAGAGTGCTTTGGGATACATGGCTCCAGAGTTTGCCTGTAGAACAGTGAAAATCACAGAGAAATGCGATGTTTATGGATTCGGAGTCTTGGTTCTTGAAGTGGTTACAGGTAAGAAGCCTGTGGAGTATATGGAAGATGATGTTGTGGTTCTGTGTGATATGGTGAGAGAGGCTCTTGAAGATGGAAGAGCAGAGGAATGTATCGATCCGAGGCTGCAAGGGAAGTTTCCGGTAGAAGAAGCGGTTGCAGTGATAAAGCTAGGGCTTATTTGCACTTCTCAAGTTCCATCAAGTAGACCACACATGGGAGAAGCTGTTAACATATTGAGAATGATCAGATGCCCTTCAGGGAGCTCAGATGAGTTGGGTTCGAGTTGAAGCAAATAAAAAAAAACTAACATGTTTTTTTCACTAGTAAGTTAAGTTCCGGCGAAGAGGAATCCGGTTTGTTCATTTGGGTTTTGTAAGAGAGATCCTTGTTTGTGTTTTGTTTGTTATTTTTGATAATCTGTTATGTGTTTTCTTATGTCTGTTAGTTTCATTTAAATGTTTGTAGCTTCTTATGTTTATTGTTCTTATAACATTTTTAGGGTTTTTATCGGATTTGTCTTCACCGGGCTCCATTATCTGGGGCTCTTTTGATGGAATCTTTAAATATTCATTTGAATTTTCAACCTTTCTATAACCAGTCAGAAAAAGCAGAGGTTTATTGTGACATAATAAAAAAAGTTAGGGTTATTAAGAAAAGCAAAGATCAAGTGGCCAAGGTTGGTGTGATGCTGCTATCTGAATTAATTAAATTAATAAATTCAAGAACCTTCATTTGTTGCAACCATGTGCATGGGTCTCTGCAAAAACGCATCAATCCAACGAGTCTGATATTTATTGGATTATGGAAATCGAGGAAACGTCTCTAGAAGTGGTATATTAAAAAACTCTATTCAATTGGCTTTTAGAGTGATTTTAGATTTTACATTTTAACAGAAGAACCCTAGTTTCAATGGCCAAGAAAAAGAGGATTGAGCGTGCTTTGTCCTGAAACAGACCACGTTTTTGTTTCTTGGAGTTGGGAAAGAAGAAATTCATGAAATCGAAGTATAAATTTATCATCTCAACAAAAGAATAGAACACAAGGATGTGCATCATTCACGTTGTCAGAAGCAAAAAACTAGCCTCGGTAATTTGCGATTTTCTATTTCTTTTGTTTGTCTGGAAGTAAAAAGTTCAACTATAGCATTAAATTGAAATGGTTTCTGAACGTTTTGACTTTCTAATCCAATAATGTAACCTTTTTTTTTTTTCATTTAAAATGAACATGAAAAAAAAAAAAAAGTTACTTAGGAGACATTTCCCATTTAATTATAGTTATTTTTTTATACAAGACCCGATCAATTTCTTTTCTTCGGTTTACTAAATACATTTCACCGTTGTTGGACAAGAATATTATAGTCACGGTATAAAACTTTGATAAGATTTTTGACACGTATCAATAAAAACACAAACGAACTTCTAATAACAAAATGTAATATATACGTTGAGCCAGAAAAATGTAACATATAACCAAATCGTTGGTGGACTCATTTTTTCTAAAAGAGGTGAAATATTACATCTTTCTTTTGATTCAACTGAGAAGTATGGTTTTTATGTTCCAAACAAATAGTATCAAACATTGGTCTCAAATCTAGGAAAATTATGGACCAACGATTTAGAATTTTCTAGTTATAAAAATGTGGAATATATACGTTGAGCCAAAAAACAATGTACACATAATCATAATTCATATGTGGTTGTATGGTAGTTGATAATCTTAAATTTCAGAGTGTAAACTCGTAAAGATTTTTGGTTACGATTTTATTTGAGAACAGTTGAGATATGCGTGGATCACTTCGTATCAAAGGTTCCAGTCCAGATTTTTTAACAATAATGAACTAGTAAAACAAAAATGTTTGTTCATCCATCGGATTAGTTGGATTAGATCCGGATCATTTACATTTTACACCGTTTAGGCTGAAAAATTGATTAAAAAAAAAAAGGGGATGAAAATTAGGAGGAATAAATAAAGATAATAATCTTAAATAAAGATAATAATCTTAGCCCAAACGAACGAAGGCCTATACGATCCATATTAACGGGCCGTAAAATCGAAATCCATTATCCAAAGATCCACGTCACGTAAATGATCCAAAGAGTTTCGCAAATGGACCGTACGACAATCCATAAAACGATCATCTTCCATCACTTTTACTATCTTCTCCATCGCCGTCGTTTATTTATTCACCTCCAGAATTTTGAACTCCGACGCACAAATGATTAGGTTACGTGGACAACCAGAAACTCCGATATGGATTCGTCGCCGCTGGTATCGGAAATTGTCGACCAAGTTTTACTCAGGTTCTGTTGGTCGGAAACTCGTTTCAAAATAATCAGGAAATTCATCGATTGACCTCCATAAAACGGATTTTAAGGTGATGATCATCAAGATGATAAAATATCTAACTCCAGAGGACTAGAGTTTGCATCTATGCTCACTATGATTTATTATAACCTCAATTTTTGAGTTTTATCTAGGACTCAAATCCATCTACTTATGTTGGTGTGATGGAACGTATCTGGATATTCACCAGAGACTCTTGCTCATTACGTGACTAGTAACAAACTCACAATGTTCTTGTCTCAAACCAATCGCCATAACCAAAGAAATTCACCTTTGTATTTACATCTTAAATCACCAATCCAAATTTCTAAAAATGTTGAACAGATTATGTATACTGTAACAATTTGGAATATATATGATCGTCCATAAGGGTTTCATAATCAAACCCCAAGAGAATAGTAATTTACAGATCAATCCCCAATTAATCACCATGAAACCTAATCCTTTGTCATTGACCAGTCTGCACCAACCAGGAGTTATTCAACTGTGAAACAGCCGTCTCCCTAAAACTCTTGACCTTTACCAAGCAGAAATGGGTGCAAACTGTCCCCATACCCGACCCGACCCGGGTCGTTTTCAATAGGTAACAAACCGGCCCACTATCCGTTCCTCTTCCCTGCGCCACTATCCCCCACGCGCTTGTACCTTCTCCACACGCGCCACCGTTAAATCCCTCGTAATCCTCTCCTTCCAAATTCTGATCTCCATCCGCTACGTCATCGTCTGCGAGCTTCTCCACGAATATCACTCCCTCCGGCGTCCTCTCTTCTCCTCTACCCCATCTACCTTCTATCGCCGGCCAATCCTCCGCCTCCGGATTCGTGGCGGTTGTAGTCAAAGCTCCGTTCGCCTCCGCGTATAAGTGCACCAATAACGGCGATTCTCTCAGATTCTTCACGATCTCAACAACCGAATCCCTCAACCACTCGTCCAACTTCTCCCGCGACACAACGGATCCGCCGAGTTTCCTTTCACCGATATTCGTCCGTTCAAGCTTGACCGCCGGAGATGGTGCCAAATCCCCCACCTTCATCGAAATTTTCCCGATCTCGGACCAATTCCGTCGATTCGTTACCGGAACAACACACGACGATCGAGCGATCACCGTTCGCCGATCACAACGAACGGCACATGCGCTTCCTCCTCCTCCTCCGCAACAAATCCTCGCAGACGACGCCATCTCCGCCTACCCGGACGAAACAATGTAGAGATAATCGGAGAAGAAAAAGATCGACGATGCGATTGATTGGCGATTGCTTCGCGCTATGATTCTTGTAGATTCGAAAATTCAATAAGAAGATTTCTTGTTTCTTATAGAAACAATCACCAATGGTTGCTTTTCTCTATACGTTATACTGACTCAGCCACACACAACCCAATGGCAATGATGGATGAAATTATATAACTAATTTTTTCACCAACATGGATTGTGTAAGTTGTTTGATCGGACGGTGGAGATTTAGAGATCATAGAAATCGCGTTTATCTTATTCTTCACGCTTCCTCGAAAGTCTGAGGTGGCCTAAGTAGGTGATTATCCCCTGCAAAACTGTACAGAAAAGAAACCCTATAAAAATCTGATATTAACCGTTAGATCCAAATCGAACGGCTAAAATTATAAGAAGGCGATATGGGCAAGGAGAACGTGGCGACGCGGTTTAGCTGTGTGCATGGCTTGGGCGGGCACGCGCTGATAGGGAATTTAAATTGTGGTGATCACGTGTCATCCACGTCATTTAAAATCTAGACCATTCGATGCTCCACGTCAGATTACACGCTGTACTGTTTATTAGAATGGATTGGGCCTTACGTTTTGAAGAAAGTATTTTTGGGTTTTTATGGCTTTGTGGGCTTCTCGCTTTTCTTTAGATCAGATGCGTTGATCTTTCGCAGATATACAGGATTGGATCGTTGGACTGAGGCCTATGGATTTATTATATATCGCGTTTGCATTTTACGTTACTCGTGCACAAAACGTCAAAAGCACGCACACCAACATAAGGTTGCTGCGACACAAGTCGAGCAACTGTGTAAAACGCCTAAAGCCATGTGGCCTTCCTTAGAGATCGACAAGTGGATCAGTCAAAGGTGACGTGGCTTGATATCTTTTATATATTAGTATAAATCCACCCCTAGCTTCATTTCTAGTGTATTTATGCATATATAAGACCATGAACATCCTTGTTTCTATCATCTTCCTTGCTATTTTCGCGGTGAGCCTTGACGCCAAAGGAGGAAAAACCATGGACCCGTGTCTCGAGTCGATGAAGATCGCCTCACTGCCTGATCTTCCGTACGCTTACGATGCACTAGAGCCAGCGATCAGCGAGGAGATCATGCGGTTGCACCACCAGAAACACCACCAGACTTACGTCACTCAGTACAACAAAGCTCTGAACAGCCTCCGCTCCGCCATGGCCGACGGTGATCACTCCTCCGTCGTCAAACTCCAAAGCCTCATCAAGTTCAACGGCGGAGGTCAAAACACAGCTCTCAACCTTAATTAAAATATTTCCATCAGGTGCTTGTTGATCTTGAGGAATTTGATTGCGTTTCATTTTGTTACTTGTAGGTCACGTTAACCACGCAATTTTCTGGAAAAACCTAGCCCCTGTTCATGTACGAATACCTTTCTTGGTCGTCACACTCCAATTTCTTTTTGCGATAAGAGTTTTTATTGTTTCTTCTAATGGGTCTAAATGGAATATATGTAGGAAGGAGGTGGTAAGCCACCGCACGAGCCTTTGTCTTCGGCGATCGATGCTCATTTCGGATCCTTAGAGGGATTAATGCAAAAGATGATCGCTGAAGGTGCTGCTGTGCAGGGATCTGGTTGGGTGGTAAGCATTTTGTTAAAATTTCTCATCAACAATAAATTGGAATCTAATTAAATTAATCAATTAATTTATTGTCTATTGATTTTGAGATGAAAATCTATAAATCTTTTGAAACTGTTTTACAGTTCAGTTTAATATGAATTGGCTGATCATAAATAAGATTCGGTTTAAAAGTAAAGGAATAAGAATGATATAGAAAAAGGAATAAGAAAATTTTACTTTCGAGAATATATGTCAAAACACATCTAAGTTGGGTCCCACTGTAGTATGTAAGAGACAGAATCATTGAAACCTATGAATTTTTAACACATCAGTTTTAGGAAATTTTATTCGATTAATTGATTGTTTTATACTCCCTTTGGTGAATAATTCATATTGCATTGTGTTTGTGCTTCATTTGTCTTAGTGGTTTGGATTAGACAAAGAGCTAAAGAGACTTGTCGTTGAGACCACAGCCAACCAGGTAGATAAATATATAAAAGTAAATTTAGTAACATTAGCAATATCTCAAGAATTTCTAAAATTGAATAGAAAAGATTTGATTAAGAGAGAAACTGTAGGATCCATTGGTGACTAAAGGATCACACTTGGTTCCTCTAATCGGGATTGACGTATGGGAGCACGCCTACTACCTACAGGTACTCAAATCTCTTTTCTAGTTCTTTGATATATATAGTGTAATATTGTAACACATTGGTTTTAGCTAGAAAGAGAATTACAAAATTTAACTATATCAACTTTGATAATGCAGTACAAGAATGCAAGAGCGGACTACTTGAAGAACATATGGAGTGTGATCAATTGGAAATATGCCGCGGACATATACGAGAAGCACAGTCGAGAACTAAACGAGTTTTAGGGGAACATATATAATATATGCAATGCATATGTGTGGATAGAGTTGGTCCCTTTTTTAGGTTTCTTTATAATATAACCGAGTGTTTGAATGTTTTGAGTGATAAAATTGGATGTAGTGAAGATGCAATAATAAGTTTGAAAATGCCATGTACCTACGACAAAAATAAAAATTGCCATGTACTTGCGACAAAAAAAATAAAGTTGTGAGTTGGATGTTAAATCAAGGTTTAGGCAACGTCTTTGATATAAAGTTGTGATTTGCTAATTTTGATATAATATATATATACCTATGTTCTTAACAGTCATTTAACAAAATGATTAGAATTTTGCCTCCCTTTTGTGTGGTTGTTAAATTAACCCGGCGTCGCTAATTCCTTTCACATGTCACCGCTCCTCTCCCAAATAGCGCTCAATTTGAAAATGATCTCCAAAAGATTTTCATATGTAAGCTGTGAAAGAAAACGAAATCTAATCCATAACACAAGCATATTAAAATCCATGCGGTAAGTTTATAAATGAAATCAAAATTTGAAAGTTCCAAATATTATAAAAGATATAAAATTGATTTTAAATCATTAATCTCCTAGAACTTTATAGTTTATACTGTTGGTTAAAAAGTAATTTAAAATTGTTTTCGGCGGCCCGCGCGAAAACTTCTAGTCTTTCATGAACTATGAGGCAGGCCTTGGGCCCAATTATTACAGTCACAGGCCCAACAATATTTTAGTCGTAAAACCCTAAACGGCAAGCGTCTGCATATATGAAGGATTATTTAACGATTTTAGGGTTACTGCACGCTTCCTCTGTCGCCGCAACAAAAAAGAGAGAACAGAGGCTATAGGCTTGAAACTCTCTGCAGCAACATGGCAAGTCTTCCCGTTCTTTTGATAGATTCGTCATTTAGAATGCAGAATCAAGCTCACAGATATTTGGAGAGTTGAAAGCTCGATTGTGTATTGAATTCGAGTTTGTTTTGCAGACTTTCAAGCGCAGGAATGGTGGCAGGAACAAGCACAACCGTGGTCATGTGAATCCTATTAGGTGTTCCAACTGTGGAAAGTGTTGCCCTAAGGTTGGATCTCCTGTTGATCATTTTTCCGATCCTAGATATGTCTAATGTTGAAGATGATTCGAATGAATTTGATCTGATTTTGGCTCTCTTGTTGATAGGACAAGGCTATCAAGAGATTCATCGTCAGGAACATTGTTGAACAGGCTGCCATCAGAGATGTTCAAGAAGCCAGCGTCTACGATGGTATGGTGTTGAATGATTCTCGTTTCTCCCTCATCGCGCATTGTTGATTATAATTGTTCTACGGATTTGGAATTGTGTGTTTTAGATGTTCGTGTATTTATCATTGTAGTTGTTTGGATTCGTAGGTTACACTCTCCCTAAGCTGTACGCAAAGATGCAATACTGTGTCTCATGTGCTATCCACTCTCACGTTGTGAGAGTCCGATCCCGCACTAACCGTAGGGTTCGTACCCCACCTCCCCGTTTTGCCAGACGCAAGGTAAGAAGCTCTCAATACAATTAATTACCTGAACAAATCCTTTTGATTTGTCTTTAATCTTCTGCTTGATGCCTTAGGCAACCAGTTTTGCTTAATCAGTCTTTAGGTAGAAATTGTCTGTTTTGAAAGTAAAATTGGTTTGAAGTAGAACTCTGTAGTTGCACTTGTTGCAAATTGAGCTGAATAATAATTGCCATTGGTTTTGATATATATTAAGAATTTTACTAGAATGTGAGCTCTACACTACCTGCTGCAAAAATTTGACATTTTGTATATGCAACTTTTATTTTTGCTTTGATGACAAATGCATTGTACCTAGTTTGTACCTATCTACTAGGCTAGCCTTTTTAGTTTATGTTTTGTTGCAAGCTTCATACTGAATGGTTTCAAAAATGATAAAATTTCAGGAGGATGCTCCCAAGCCTGGACAGCCTGGTCAGGCTCCCCGCCCCGCTGGTGGTGCTCCTGCTCCTCGTGCCTGAAGGCTGCAAGAAACTGGCATTCCAAAACTCCCTTAAATCTAGTTTCGGTCTCAGTGTTGTCTGAAATTTTTGAAGATGTTTTCTACATTTTGTTTAAGATGATCTTGCCATGTGGAGCTTTGAATGCTTTCAGACTATTTATCAAGTTAATTCGACTTTGTTATTTCTTCTCTATACCCTTGATATCAAGAGAAATAATAGTTAACTACAAATTCTCTAATCTCTAAGTAATGCTTCATCCGATATTTATCTGACTATATTCCCTTGGGCCATCGAGTTGTTCTGTCAAGGTTTGGGTCAATTTCTAGTTAAGAGTGTAAACGGATCCTGAATTAAGTGAGCAAAAAATCAATTCTGCATTTCATCTTTGGCAATCCTTACAAAATCTGACATGGGGCAATCGGTTTTGAGAGCATTGGAGATAATATGAGATCTGCTAACAGCGTATCCCTCCTGCAAAAATTCCAAAAGCAAAACTTTTTAGCATTATCTATCTTCACAATGATTTTTTTCAGAGGTCAAAGCTATGAGAATGCAACAACTATTTTACCTTAATCAGTGTACTCATCATCTTCTTCAACGAGGGTGAATTCATCTTCGCACGGCTTGCCATCTGATCAACACATTGACATAACAATTTCTACATGAAAGGAATGCGTCTTTCTTATCAATGTGATTGAATTATGGTTTAAAAAGGACCTCATCCATTTTTGTGTATCCAGGAGGAAGTCTTGGATCGCTCTCTTCGATCATTATGCTGAGAAGCTTCTCCAGATCCATCCCAGTACCTTCACTGATCCATCCCCATTCCTTCGCCAATTCCAGCATTTCAGTAACGTATGATGCATCATGAAGCGGTCCAAGCCACATTGGTCCTGACACTACTATTGAAGAAGAAGCCTTTGTATCACTGCAGGGACAGCCCATCAAACCAAGTTCATCCCATCTTAGTGTATGAGAATGGCCGCATAGATGACAGAAAGTGACAAAACCATAGTTCCTGCAGTTAGGTCACAACACAACTCCAATTAGAAACGCAACATAACCAGAAGTCGAATCCTTTAAGTCAGATTCAGAATGTAGAGACAACCTGTCCTCGTGTAGCTTTCCACGGTGAACCCGAAGCAAGACTCTAAATACAGGTCCGTGATACGAATAGTATGAGAAAAGGGGCGTAACATGATAACCAAGCAGAGCGGCCTCTCTCACTGCTCCACCTATAAGCATCCTCAGCCCAATCTCATTCCCAAATGGCATTGGCCTAATAAATGCTCCATAGGCTGCTAAGGAACTACATCAAAGTATAACCAAGAAATGTTTAAACTTTCAACCTCATTAGTCCCTAAATCATAGCATGTTTCAAAAAAATAGTCCAAAAAGCCTATTGTTATCATATATATTCAGATGTTTCAAAAAACGATTAAATCCAGAAAAAGTAATGCATGAAACTTTAATATCTAAGTCTACGATATATATTTGTATGATTTCACTCACTTGTAAGGTCTGTGACCACCAGAAGAGTAACCATCTGTTGAAGTCAGGTAAAGCAAACCACCCAATTTCAATGCATTAAACGCATCTCTCAGAAAAGCCGAGTCGCTCCCAAACGAATCGATGTCAATCAAATCGAAGAAATCCCCAACCATATATCGCTCTATCATCGCTTTGTTAGCCAATAGATGCGTCACGACCCATCTCCTCTCATCTCCTGTACCTCTCTCTACTTTACTCAGATTATCCGTGATTATCCTCCGATAATCATCGTTGGCATCGTTCGCCATCACGAAATCGGCGTCTGCCTCCACAAGATAACGTAGTGACCTGATTCCACATCCGCACATGGCGTCGAGAACCCGTAAGCTTCCTTTGGATCTCTTGTAGAGCGACGCCGAGAGGACACCGAGGTCACGACCTCTGGCGCTCTCATGGCGGAAAAAAGTCTCTCCCGTTTCGAATTCGAGACCCCTCTCAATCTGAACCTCGGATTTCACGAAAATGGGATTATATCTCCATTTCGAACTCTGGAATCCACTTGAATTTGGGGATTTACGTCTAGGGTTTTGCGATTTGTGCAGAGTGAAGGAAGAAGAGGATAGGGTTTTAGGAGAGAGAGTTACCATAGCGGGAAATCTGACTGTTTTGCATAATCCCCTTTTTTTTTTGCCTTCTTTATCTAAATAAATTAGTCCGTCCGATATAAAGCCACGTGTACGGAAGAGATCAACCTCGTATTAGCTCCACGTCATCGAGCTTATGATTAGTAGGTCCCACGTTAAACGCGTATGATCCTCTACACTCGATACCACCTAAGAATACGATACGCTTTTTCCCTTTCATGGAATTTTGAGTTTCTGTTTCTGGGTTATGGACTTTGGAGGAATTAGGGTTTTGTTGAATCACAGACGTTTCTCTTGGGCATTGACCATGACGGTGACAGGGACTTGGAGTCTCAGACAAGAATGAAGAAGAAGATAAAAAAAAAAAAAAACTTTTTTTTTTGGGCTGAAAATTATTTGAGGAGCAGGTGAAGTTAAAACTTTCATTACACAAAAATGGCAGATTGTTTTAGGTCTCCACTTTTATGAACCTTCCATAATTCCTTTATATATATATATATATTTATCTTCCAACTTCTGTGGTTTAGATATCCCTTAATTTTCCGAGCATTTCTTGGTGATTATTTCCCCTTCTTTTTTTTTTTGTGATAATTGTTTCGGTTTCTCTTCTCATTGATCAATGAATACAAATCGGTATCCAAAAACAATTGCTTTCCGTTTCATTTACTTATTTGTGTCTGTTTTTTCCTGGGTTTTATTTTTTTTTTTTTTGAAAAACTTGGTGTAACGTGTATGTCTATCCACAAGATCTAAAAACCAAACGCTGGAAATTTTGTCTCGAGGTGATATAATCTTAAGCAATCCCAATGAATAGAAACATAATTTACTTCGGAATCGTCTTTCCCGATGAGCGTGAGATGACAAAAATCTCGGTTTTTTTTTTTTTTTTGAATTTGGTGTCAATTGAATTGGCTTATTTCTGATGAGATGTGTTGATTCCAATTGTGATAATTTTTTTTCTTTTTTTTGCTTGTCCGCGTGAATCTCGTTTTTTTGGGTCTCGAGTTTTTGTGGGCGTTCTCCGTTGTCTTTAGCCATCTTCGTGGTCCTTATTTAAGCTTAAAGATGAAAAACCAAAACGAAAATGCCGTATTTTTTCATGTAAAGTGTCGTGTGTATAAGTTACAATCCTAAACCCTGTTCCAAGTTTTGATTTTTCTTTTTGTTTCGATTTTTTATTTGTCGCAGGAATTAAAGCCACTTGAATATTCACAGATTAGCCCAAAGAATCTCGAGACAAATGGACTAAATCCGCAGGTACTCTTTTGATACTTAAACCTCAATTTTAATATCAGTTTCTGCGTTTAACGATGCGGACGAGAAAGAATCTGATTTTGAAAGACAGGGCTGAGAATTCTCAGCTAGTTTTGCCGTAGAATTAATCATGAGCGTAGAATCAATCATGAGTAACACAAGATATATAACATGTTTTAGCCATTTTTTGGTCTTTTTTTTTAATAATAGGTAATTTCAGTGTTGGATTTGGCTTTGTTAAGCTAAATTGGCATGCTCTGTTTCGATTTTCTTCTCTTTGCTTAGGATGTATATCACTCACTCTCTGGATCAGCCTCATTTGTTTTAAATCATTCAGATGGGGAAATTATACAAATCAAATGCAGCTTCTTTTTGGTACTAATCACTAAATTGATGTTCCTTATTTTCTCTAATCTGTTGCGATCCAATTTGGAAGCTTAAGTAATTAGACAACCAGCTTCTAGCTTCTACCTTGTCTTCATTTCTTTTGCTTTGGATCCTTTTCTTTGTCGAATGTGATCACAATAAAGTCAACTCTTTTTTTTTTGTAACTTGTACTTGTTTCTGTGGTTTGTAGATGTCACACTCATACAAGTGGCTCACTGGGTTGATGATCTTTGTATTATCCATCTGAAGTTTTAGTTTGAAGTTATGCTCACATGGGTGATATTCAAGAAAGATTGTCAGTTTCATCATCTTCGTCTTCTTCATCATCCTCATTGTCGCTATCAACAGCACAACCTAAAGGGGATTCATTGCCAATAGATGGGGAGTCTTGGATGATTGCAGAAGAGAGAGCTCATGAGATACTAAGCACTATCCAACCTGCAGTTGTTTCAGACAGAAGTAGGAATGAGATCATTGATTATGTAGGAGCTCTGATCAAGAGTCATGATGGAATTGAGGTTAGAAACTTCCGGTACTCTTGCTGGTTAAGCTTTCTGTTTGTTAATTTTCAAATGGAAAATTGTATCTACAGGTCTTTTCATTTGGTTCAGTGCCACTAAAAACATATCTCCCAGACGGAGATATCGATCTGACGGTCCTAACTAAGCAAAATATGGAGGATAAATTCTTTGAACAATTGTACGAGACGCTTAAAAGTGAAGAAGGGGAATCTGAATTCCATGTAGCAGATGTTCAATTTATCCCTGCACAGGTTTGTTTGTTTATTTTCCTTATGGTTTCGGTTTTGTATTTTCTGGAGTGCCTTTTGCTCAAGAAAGTTTGCTGCTTTTGCCATTCTGGATTGTAGGTCAAGGTTATCAAATGCAATATCAGGAGCATTGCTGTGGATATCTCCTTTAATCAAACGGCGGGGCTCTGTGCTTTATGTTTTCTGGAACAGGTAACATCAGCTATTCAAAGTTTGGCTCTAGAAGTCTACGAAACATCTCATTACTCAGCTTTGATTCTTAATTATTGGTTAACCTCTGGTTTGATGTATTCTCAGGTTGACCAAATCTTTGGGAGAGATCATCTTTTCAAGCGTAGCATTATCTTAATTAAAGCTTGGTGCTATTATGAGAGTCGAATTCTTGGTGCTAACACTGGATTGATCTCAACATATGCATTGGCAGTTCTAGTCTTGTACATCATCAACCTATTTCATTCATCATTATCCGGCCCTTTAGCGGTAATCACTCTTTTTCTGAAGCTTGAGCATCGTCTTCAATAAGTGATAGATGCAAAAAAAAAAGAGATTACAGTCATTATATTTCAACAGGTTCTGTATAAGTTCTTGGATTACTATAGTTCATTTGATTGGAGCAACTATTGTATCAGTGTCAATGGTCCTGTGCCAATATCTTCTCTACCAGAACTTATAGGTAAGGGTGATACCAACAATCACATATACTTATCTTCGGCATTTGCTCGCCTTTATTTGACATTTTGCTTTGACGGTCTCTCTCTCTCTCTATCCCGCAGCTTCTCCAGAAAATGGGCATGAGTTATTGCTTGACAAGAAGTTTCTTCGAGACTGTGTGGAGATATATTCTGCTCCAAATAAAGCTGTTGAAGCAAATGGTCTTGAGTTTCCTTTCAAACATCTCAACATAGTTGATCCTCTTAAACATAGCAACAACCTCGGAAAAAGTGTTACAAAAGGTACTTTATTGATATAGTTCTATAACCAATGAACTCGTTATCATCAATATATTCATTGATTTTTTTATAAACATTTTGTTAGGCAATTTCCAACGAATAAGACATGCTTTTACAATGGGAGCTCGAAAGCTCAGAGATGTTCTTTCACTGCCTGGAGAAACCATGGGGTGGAGACTGGAGAAATTCTTTGGTAACTCTTTGGAGAGGAATGGTAAGGGACAAAGACAAGATGTGAATGATCCCGTTACTGCGTTTGGTACTGGCAGATCAGAATTATCTGAACTGAGTGGAGATTTTGAAGGTTACTTTGGAAGACTTGTGTATGGGCAAATGTATCATGGGTATAGCTTACCTGAAACATTTCAGCATAGCTATATCCCGGTGACTTCTCAAGTTAAGGACTCAAGTGCGTGGGATGTTGTTCGTCACCTTGTGACTTACCGAAAGAACGAGTTTTATCTCAGAGGTCATAATGTATCAACCTCAATGCAGCCTTTTCCTCTGCACTCTTTAACTAATGGCAGTCAAAACATGGGAAAGACAAGAGGAACCGGCACTTATATTCCTGACATGGTAAGCGATGTACCACACTGACCGACTTTTTGACTTCAAATTTAAATTGTTGCTACAAGCTTCTGAATTGCATGTCACTGGTTGTTGCAGAGTCAACAGTTATACTCCGACAGGTTCAGAAACTCATCGACTCATCATTTAGACACTTCCGTTGAGGCAATAGATGATAATGGACCCAGTAGTTGCTGCAATCTTTCTGGTGAAGTGTCTACTTCTTGTGCCAGTATCAAAGGAGAAGAATGTGTGAGATTAGAGGCTTGTAGTAACCCAGATCAGCCTATGTTGAAATCTCCAAGATCAGAGAATTTGGAGATTGATGACGATTGCCAATCTTCACCACCAGAAATCCTAGTAGATTCGACATCTTCAAGCACTTTGGGAATGGAAAATGGCAAAGAAGAGGAGAACAAATCCTCCCAAGCATTGAACGGTTCTTGACCTTAGTGATTGTGACTGAATTTTGGTTGGCCTCTTGATATACCTTCAGGATAACTAGGTTGTCTCTTAACCACATGGACAAACTCTATTTAGGATTCAAAAGATTCATCAGGAACTTGATTACCTTTTGTTGACCAATGTTTCATGAGAGATCTCTTCTTCATTGCTGGTAGGACAGAACATACACTTGTGGTATGTATAGATTAGCATTTACTGGAAAACAATTGATTTGCCATTTGTCTTTTTCTGAGAATTAACTTTCGTACGAGATCTCTTCAGTTTTAACTTTTTGGTTACTTGTAGCAAAGCAACTTGTGCAGAGAGTAACAAATGACCTCAAAAACATTTCTTTATCGAGTATTTAAAACATAAACACACATGTTCTAGGTTTTGTACAACCAAACACTATGAAAGCTGTCTGAATAACGATTGTTTTTATGTGTCACATAATACACAACAAGTTATACAGAAACACAGGGCAATGTTTGGATTTGAATGCCTCACAACAAGGAACTATACAGCAGAGTGTGATACTGTCTGGGGAGTGAGAACGTACATATGGCAGTCGTGAGCGTCTACTTGAGCTTCAAAAGAGACAGACGCGTTGTCTGTTACATCTTTGTGTTGCCACAAATCTCTTACTGAGACGCTAATGGTAGATTCAAGACCGATCATATTCCATGATGCTGTAATGGTTGCTGGCTCTGAACAACGGTTCCAGAGAGCAACTACCATACGGTCTCCGGATAAAGGCCCTGACCACACCTGAAATGAAACAGTCATCACAAAAGTTTGTGTGTTTTCTGCTTTTTTCTACGAGCCTGATAGATCTGTGGCTCCCAATTCATACCTGTTGACAATCATCTTCACCATTGACTTGAATTTTCCTTCCTTGAACACCAAGTGGGTCTGCAACCAGAGGTTTTCTCAGATATTTCGCTCTTCGACAATGGACATGCCGAAAATCATGTATGCAAGGCTAATAAGATGGAAGTTCACCTTGGTTTACAGCAATAACCTCCTTATTGCTCAAAATCTCAAAAGTTTCAGCGGTCATGTTTCTTACATCACAACCAATCAAAAGTGGTGCCTGCAGGAGAACCACGAAGTAGAGATTAAACCGAGGATATAAAAGAAAATCAAGAAACCATGAAATTAGCTGCATACCTTCATCAAAGCCCAAATGCTGAAATGACCTCGATACTCCTCGTAAGTCATCCCTCCATTCCCAACTTCCAACATATCCGGATCTAATGCAATGGAAACAATTGCGATCAATAATTCAAGTGTACTAGTTCTAACTCCATAGGAGAACATTTTTTGAGATCTTAAATGATTGTTTACCATTCCAACCACCAGGTCCAGCATATGCAGCCCACTTGTTATTCAAATCAGCAATTGTAGTCATACTTCATAAACATTAAACAAAAACAAAAAGAGAGTAGCACAATCAGATCTATGAATTAACCAAACTAATTACTCTCCAAGCACCTCAATGTTTGTACTACTCAAAACAAAAGATCTTTACTAAAAGCAAATGAAACATGAGATTTAGATTTCCACCTTGCCCATGTATCATTGATGTCATCAGTTGTGCGCCAACTGTTTCCAACTTCTTTTGCCCACAAGGCAGGATCATCAACTCCCCTGCAAACACAAAAAAAAAATGGTAAATAACTAGTATTATTTTTACTCGTCCTATGTAAAAACATTTTGAATGTGTACCATTCACAAAGAGAATAGAAAATTGGGCGGCCAGTCGCGTTTAGAGCATCACGCATTGGAGGGTATCTGGAAACCAAAAACCATATCAAGTCATTTAAAAAATTAAACCAAAAAGATTTCTTGAATTAATGGTACCATATCAAATCATAAAGATCAAACCTTTCGATTGGTTTTATTCCGAGGTTGAAACAGTTGTCATATTTCAGATAATCCACACCCTGGAAAATCAAGTCTACCAATAAGAAACCAGGACAAAGATACCACCACGTACCAAAAACATTGGAATCTTTGTTTGTAATTTACGGTTACATATAGTTCAACTGAATCCCCAAATATTCACTTCAAAAGCTCATTTGAATACTCAAAGTATGAACGAGATTGGCTGAAAACTGACCCAAGAAGCAAAAATGTCAGCATCATCCACTTCATGGAAAAGGGATCCCGGACGAACTTCACACGTGAAAACGCTGAAAGAGGAAATTGGAAAATATTCAAAATTGAAACAGGAGACTATATCCTATCAATTCGTCGAGATTATAATAATATAAAAGAGGTACATGGATCTTAACCTACCCAGCATCAGAATATATACCGAGTTTGAGACCCTTGGAATGAATATAATCAGCAAGAGACTTAATCCCTGATGGGAAGGTTTCAGGATGAGGAACCAATTGACCCTAAAAATTTAAGATTTTACAAAAGAAAGTAAGCATCCGGCGTTTAGTTGATGTGATTCACGTAAACAAATTCAGCTCAGCGTATGAGCTCACTACAAACTAGTACTTTCAAGATTAAACAGAAACTTATGCGAGCAATCTTACCTTTGAATCCCGTAACAGATTGGACCAACAATCATCTGCAAGAAACCGAAACTTGTGAAACCTGAAGCAGTAAGGATTCAATACAGAGAAAATATGATGAGGCAGGTTCAAGGGACAGTACCGATATTGACATGTATGTATCCTAAATCAGCCAAGCCAGATGAGACCAAAGCATCAGCTGTTAAGTAAAGTATCAGCGACTCTAATTAACATAGAATAATAAAAAAAAAACATACTGTATGAAACATGTGAGTAGCTTTACCAGTTTCCTTAATGACTGTTTCATTGATATTGCAAGCAAAGAAATTCCAGCTATTCCATCTGTCGATTAAACAACAAAGCACAAGTCCAATAAGAGACATTCAAATTTTCGAACTTTACACCACAACAGAGACAAAACCAATCAAAATTGTTCCTTTTACATTTAAAACGAAACTCAGAAACTAAATAACAGAATCAGAAACAACCCACGAAAGTCAAAATCCAAAAGATGAAGAAACAATCGAAAAGTAACCTACCCCATTTGTGGAGTTCGAGCGAGGCCATTGTTGAGCTGCAAGCGGCCGTACAAAGAAGTATCATAGATCGAATTGAAGGATTTGCTGAAAACCAATCCACCAGTATTGCTCTGCAATAATGGCGCTTTGACTCTTCCTGCGATCGATTGAGAGACCAAAACAGATAAAGAGAAGAGCCCAACGAGGAAAAAGACCGAAACTTTCATCTTCTTAATAATCGCTATTAACGTCCTCTCAGTCCTCCGGAGACTTCTTATTCTACTTGTCCTCTTTGAATACACAAAAAATCAAGAACAAGATTAGATAATGGAGTCGTANATGGAGTCGTATCGATATCTCCAAGAGTTCAATAAAATAATTACTAGTTCCAGAATATGCTTACGAATCATATATTAATATCGTTTTCATTAAATTTCTACGATTTTATTAAATTCAAAAACTAGAGCATCTTTTAACCCCCAAAAAAAAGGAGGTTTGTCCCATTTAATTTGACACCGTCACTCTATTACCAACACATGATCTGTGTGTGATATCAAAAACGAAATTCCATGCTATTATGTTTAAGTAATAGTTTCATTATATGGAACAACAAACAAGATTATTGAGATTAAGGGGGACATATTGTATCAATGATTTGGATTTATTTGAAAGTTAGAGAG
>OVAY01001578.1:0-27435 GCA_900406395.1 Kernera saxatilis | reverse complement strand
CCTTATGGTTGACTGAATTGGCTCCTCATCATTACAAAACGGAAGAGTGAATTAACTCGTCACTTTGCTTATAAGGTAAAAGACAACCAAGATCTCTCGAGTCTTTAAACTTTTAACTTTGGGATTCAGAGAAGAATTGCATCTTTTTCTCCTCTGTTCCTAAGGATGAAATGTTGCAGACTAAAACTTCTAATGAACGCGAAAGCAAATGTTTGGTTCTTTTTTGTATTTATCGTTTCTCTCTCTGATGCAGATATAACTGTTTGTATTCTGCTGGAGATGGAACACTGAGACTACCGGAGACTGATGCTAACACAAAGGAAACTAGTTTGATTCAAAGAAGATGACTTCGTGGCTGAGCTTGGTACTAATTTACTGAAACCAGACGACCAAGCATTATCTTATGCTCTTTTATTGGAGCTGGAGACACCAAACAATTCGGGGAAGAACGTGAATTTACTGTTGTATCTTGCAATAATATAAAGCCTTTTTTTGGCTTTGGCCTGCACTTGAATCGTCTTAAAAGTCAAAAGAGCCCTTTCCCTTTGTGCTTGTAAATTCTCAAAGAATGTGCCCTCCATGTTCCGCCCTTATATATCTGTCTCCTCCATCTAGGCAACCAAATTTGTTTACATTTAATCATTTAGTATAAAGTATTTGTCTTATTATATGTCAAAATACAAATATTCCAACTTTGAGCACAGCTATTCTCAGATATATTCTTCAATACCAAGTCAGATTTAGTCAAAAAATTATTGCTTATGTGTACTTGGAACCTCAAAGCCTTATGCAGAGACCTTTTTCACAACGTGAAGGTCTCAACTCTTTCATTGCTCACCTATCAACAACCAACAGAGGCAAGCACGAACATCGGAACATGTAGTAACGCATCTATAAACATTCTCTTCTTGCTTTTTGTGGAGAAACTAACACACAGCAAATTCAAAAAATGGGGAACTCGTTCACATGCATCTCTCACGAGGAGGAACAACGTCCCAAGAAATCCTCGGCCGGCCGCAGCAAAGGAGGAGGAAGTAACTCCGGGAAATACATGCGTCGTCTATCGCTGATCCCTTCATTTAGGAGGCGGACGTTACTTCCTTCGCTCTCTTGCTCTGGCTCATCCTCCACTTCATCTTCCAAGAAAGGCGGAATCAAAGCAAAGAAGAAGATTAGAGAGAGACATCATCAAGACCACCATGGACACGACAAAGACTCTCATATTATTCAAGAACAAACATTAGCAGCCACTAATCTCCTCTTCAACCAAACCCCTCGTAATAGCAACTCCGTTGTTCCTCCTAATTTCAGACGCTCAACCTCGGTCGTCTATCCCTCGACTCAGCCCGCCAGCTCAGGCGGCGGCTCAGGACCTGTTTCAGCCGTGCAGACTCCCAAGAAGTCAACTGGTGGATTCGTAAGAAGCTCTAGCTCTAGGCAAAGGTCTAGTACCGATCCAATGATCAAGCCTAACCAGCTCGTAGACAAGGCAAGCACTTCCTACAAAAGAAAACTAATTAATAAGCTTATATACATATGTTTCTATTGTTTGTTAGAGTTTGAACAATATCGCAGTTTATCTATGTTGTGACATGTGAGGGACATATGTGTATGGAACAGGAGCTGAATAAGGTGGAAGGTTCAGAGACGAAGCGGTTCGTGCTGGTTCATGGTGGAGGATTCGGTGCTTGGTGTTGGTACAAAACCATAACTCTCTTAGAGAAACATGGTTTCCAAGTCGATGCCGTTGACCTGACCGGTTCAGGTGTTAGCTCTATTGACACCAACAACATCACAAGCCTCGCTCACTACTCCAAACCTCTCCTCCACTTCTTCGAATCCCTCAAACCCACCGAGAAGGTTCCAACTTTTGTCTTTGAGCATTAATGATGATTATTACAACAATTACATCATCATGTTTAAGAACTAAGACCATGATTAATTGCACAGGTGATTTTGGTGGGGCATGATTTTGGAGGGGCTTGTGTGTCTTATGCGATGGAGATGTTTCCTACTAAAATCTCCAAAGCTGTATTTATCTCTGCTGCAATGTTGGCCAATGGCCAAAGCACTCTTGATCTCTTTAATCAACAGGTATTTTTTTAATTCCTTTTTTTGTCTTGTGTTTATAATCCTTTTTTTAATTGCATTCATTTGGTTTAATTAATGTTTTTCCAGCTTGGATCAAATGATCTGATGCAACAAGCCCAGATATTTCTGTACGCCAACGGCAAAAAGAACTCTCCAACTGCCGTTGATTTCGACAGATCTTTGCTTAGAGATTTTCTCTTTAATCAGAGCCCTTCAAAGGTAAATCTAAACCGAACCAAACATGTACCGGTACAATTCGGTTTGATTACTGAACCAGCCTCTTTTGTTTTTTTTTTTGTATAGGACCTCGCCTTGGCCTCAGTATCCATGAGACCGATCCCGTTCGCACCGGTCGGCGAAAAGCTTCACGTGTCGGAGAAAAACTACGGTTCCATTCGACGGTTCTACATCAAAACCATGGAGGATTACGCCGTACCGGTTCCTCTCCAAGAGGCGATGATCAAATTGAACCCGCCGGAACAAGTTTTCCAGCTCAAAGGTTCCGATCATGCACCGTTCTTCTCTCGGCCTCAGTCCTTGAACCGAATCCTCGTCGAGATATCTCAAATATCGTCCAAGAAATCATCGTGATATCGATTTTAAATGTGGTTATTTATTTATTTTTTAAATCGGATACAATTAAACCAAACCGGTTATAGGATCCTGTTACCTTAGAGATTGTTTTTGAGAGTTGGGCCGAGCAGTGAGCAGAACAGAACCCAATTTGGGCCTCTATTCTGAATCTGTTATTATTTTGTGATTTATTTTTTATTTAATTTTGTTATCTTTTCGCTAGCAACTCTGAATCATTCACCAGGTACGCTAGAGTTGGAGCTACCGAACTTTCAGGAATTGGGGGTTTCACTGAAAACGGATCATAAATTAGCTATTCTCATGGGCCATGGCTCTATCAAGAATCCAGCATTGCCTCATTCACATATACTAGACCATCAAGGAAGACATTTTTAGGAGATATGTGTGGTCTTCTCAATGGAAATTGACAGAGATCCTAGATATAATTAGAGGTTCACAATGCTATAGATAATGTAGACTTGGCGAGGCTATTTGGTGCAATGCTGAGAAGAGTAACGTTAAAAGCGATGATACCAGCAAACCAAAGCATCCATTAATCATATCATTAATTTGTGTATCGAAACATGACCAAAATCTAGAGCCTTCAGGGGATGAAAAGGAAAAATAATATTGATCTATCTTTTCTGTTATTCAAAATCTATAGTGGGAAGTTCTCATGGAAAGTTGATTCCCAAGTAATTCAATATTTCAGAGCATCACAGGGCAAGAACGAGACTACTTCTTGCGAGAGAACAGGACACTAACCGCTATGGAGACAGTGATAATGGAGACAGGAACAACCCAATACTGCTTTGTCAAGTCGACAAGCCTCTCAACAGAGTCTTTTGGCTGGTCCTTCTTGTAGATCTTGAGCTCTGGTATTTCCGGTACAGAAGCTTCGTCTAGCTCGCCAATAAAATACTTCTCCATGAGTTCCCTAGCGGTTTTGCTGTGCCCTGCGTCTTCGAATTCATCTGTTGCATCTTTGCCTTCAAGAACATCACATTTACTTGGATTAGAGACAAGAGATCAGTCATACAAGAAAATTAGCAAAGATGTGGGAAAGAAGATGAGGAAGAAGAAGCTACCGGTGGCAGCAAGAAGCACATCGTCTCCTCCGGGATGCTCATCCATATACGAGGTTACGTCATAGACCTATAAGCGAAGAGAAGTTGGTCACTTATTTTCTCAAAGAACCCATCACCCAAATAATTTTCTTGGGGACCAAGATTTAGAGTCAACCCATTATCGAAAAAGAAGATTCAGAGTCGCTGAATCTCACTACATATGAACAGAAATTAGACGAATCTTCATAGATAACGAGAGCAGACATAATTTCCGTAAGGGGAAAATCCCTCAAGATTCAAACACAATACCTTACCCTTTTGACCAGGGATTGAAAAGAGATCCAGAAATTAGAAGCAAGAAAAATGGAGAAAAAGAGCGGACCTTGCCGTCAATGACGACCCAGCAGTCATCTTGCTTGTTGTGAGTTGCGGCTTCTGCCATGGAGTAAAGCTTAGTGAGAGTCGGCATTTTCTTCTGCAACGAGCTGCGAGCGAAGAAGGTCTTTTCTTTTTCTCCTTTTGGGGGTTTGAGGTTCAGCGATGACAAGAGTAATAGATAATGAAAATAAGAGCCCTACCCAGTAACGACGTCGTTTTCTTTTTAATTTCATATTCTAGGTGTTTTTGATGAAATTATTAGAGTCAGGAAATAAGTGATTATAACATAGCCTGGTTCAAAAAATTGGTTTAGGCAGCGCTTATAGGCGCCCCGATTTTACTAAAATCGTTAAATCAAATCGAATTCTTAATTTAGGTATTCAAAATCAGAATTAATCGGTTAAATCGGGCGGTTTAGTATCTGTTTTTTTTTTTAAATTTTTTTTGATATGGTGTCGTTTTGAGTAATCAATAATAAAATTATGAAAAACAAAAAATAAAAAGAAAATGTTTGATTATTCAAATTATAAAATATAGTTTATATTTTCAACAATAAGACATAGTATTAGACTATTTAGTAGCTACAACAATAATTAACGGATTGGTTCTCATGCGGCTTGGAATTTGTGTGATCATGAATCAAGAGGTTCATATTTTCAATTACTTGTAGTAAACAAATATATATATATATATATATATATATATGTGTTTTAAATCTAAAAATCAACACAGTAATTGTGCTATTTTGTAGTATTCGAGGCAAACTATAAGTAATCACTCATAAAGATCTGAAAAGATGTAAACTTTTTGGTTTATTTCGAGACAAACTAGAAGTAATCACTCGTAAAGGTCTAATTTTTTGGGTTTCATAAACAAATCGCATACTTTCTCTGTTTCATAATAGTTTTGATCCATAAAATTTTCAAATTACCATCGAGGTGATATGTATATTTTCTTTTCTAAAAAAAAAAAAAATTTTGATCTTTCAAAAATTTATCATAAATTGTAAATTATCAAACATCATAAGTTATCATACAATACAATGTAAAAATAAAAAAATAAATTTTCATAAATTATATATATAATTTATAAAATTGATTATTGGCATGCAGTGTACTTCGGGTTAAAACCTAGTATATATATTTTAAGAATGTGGAAAAAACGAGTTCTTTTTTTTATTCCATTTGATTTAAATGTTTACAAATTCACACAAGCGAAAGCCCGAGCAAAGAAATTCCTCATGCAGAGGATATGAATCTGATCCATACGTCGAGGAGATGTTTTGCCCTAATGATATCTAATATGACTGTCGTATTTCAATAAACATATTTGTCGTGTTTTGAAAAAGCACAATATAAGCGAGAGAGAAGAGAGAGAGAAACAGTCACAACCATCGCTAAGCGAAAGAGAAGAGAGAGAAAAGAGATAAAAACATTCATCTATCGCTCAACATTCCATCTCTGAAATCGGTTTGTTTTCACTGATTTCCTTTTTTTTCTTGCTATTTTTCTTTATGTATTTTGATTTGCTTTGCAGTGCAGTAACATTTGTTCATCAAAGCTGGGAGAAGGTGAGACTTGGCATTAAGAATAACAAAGCCATGAAATAAAATGCTGAGAAAGAGAGCTCATGGTTGCAGTGAGGAAGACAGCAAGGGCTTCAGGAACTTCATCCCCAAGGAAAGAAGCAACTTGAAGGAGATTCTAGAAAAACGTTTTCCCAAGTGTCAGAAGAGTCTCGCGGAGGAAGCGGCGGAGAGAAAATAATTTTAGGTTGCTAAAATGATTTCGATTTACTTTTGGTTTAAATTTTCAAAACTCAGTTAAGAAACTGATATATAATTTGAATGACATACATATATTTGTCTTGCTCAAAAAATCATCCGATTTTTATATACTATTAGAAATGTGTTAAATCTAAAAATCAACACAGTAATTGAGCTATTTTGTAGTATTTGTTTCTCAAATTTTGAATATACACTAGGTTTTGGATCCGCGCGGATTTTCTTTATATAATATTAACAAATAATTCTTGTAATATTAAATTTTATATATCGATAATAATAATAATATACATTTCATATATAACTATATATATATATATATATATATTTAATAATAGTTTTAATACATAAATTTTCAAATTACCATTGAGGTGATATGTATGTTCCACCCTCTAAGATCGTGACATGTGTCATAATTAATTTAGATTGTGACATGTGTTAATTTATTTTATGAAAAAATACAAAAAATGTCTAAAATAAAAAGAAAAGGAAAATTTAGAAACAATAAAATATAAAAACAAAAATGTCAAATAACTAAATTTGTAAAAATAAAGAAAATATGAAATAGCAATGTGGTGGAAAAAAGTAAAAAACAAAAGTAAAAGGAAAATTTAGAAGAAAAATTGTAAAAACAAAAAAAAAAGAGGATAATGGGAAAAATGGTTTAAAACAAAAGAAAAGGAAAAAAAAATATATAAGCATAATGGGAAAAATGGTCTAAAACAAAAGAAAAGGAAAATTTATCGTGACCTAACTTTTGTTTTTAAGTTTTATCTTTGGAAAACATAAGGGCACAATAATCTTTATCATATTTCATTAATGGTATTGGTGGAACTTTTGTTCTTGTGTGGTATTTGTGACCACATGACTTGGTTTTGTGGTATTGAGAAAAATTTCTCATACCATATTAGATAGATAATTTTTTTCTTTTTTATTTTTGATTTTTTTTCCACTACTTTACTTTTTTTTTTTAATTATATTTTACTTATTTATTTTACCAATTATATTATAATTGATATTTATTTTTTTTATACTATTTTACTTATTTCATATTCTAATTATGTTAATACTATACTTTTTTTATTTTACATTTTTTAAGTTTTATTATTTTATTGTATTGACACATGTCACAATCTAAATTAAGTGTAATACGTGTCGCAATCTGATTATTTAAAAATTTGCATACGTGTCATACTCACGTCGTACGCATTCAACTAACTTTATTATATTATAAGATAGATTTCCAAAATAACAACGAATATACATAAGATTGTATCATTTATCCTCTTTTACATTTTTTTTTAATTAGATAATAAATCCTCAACTTGTATAATAAGCCAATTGAAGCCAAATTGGCAAACCTCTTGCTCTTTTATGACCCTCCTTGATTTTGAGTTTTCTTGGCGGGATGGCAATAAACCAGAAGCTGACCATCCTCACTTGCTATACATATATTTCCAGAATCATCAGAGCTTATGCATGAAACTCCTTCACCTGACAAAATCCAGGTAACAAATAATAACTTTTTGAGAATCGGCTTTGTTATTTCCATGGATATGAACAGCTACTTTAAAGCAATGTTTTACCTTTGAAATCATGGAGAGAGCCGAGTTTAACGCCAGTGGACAAGTCCCACATATATACAAGTCCATCAAGAGTGCCTGCTACTCCATGACCACAAACTGTCCCGGCTACATTAGCCCTGTAAACCACAGATCCATAAGCCAATGGACCATGGATTTCGAAATGTTAACATTCATTCACCTTTACTTCTCATCTAATTCTCATAGCAAACCTACTTTTCTCGGGACAAGGAGAAACCAAAGGAGCCTAAGAAAGAAAATATTCGGGGAAAGAAAGAGATGTGTGATACCTCGGATCTAGTTGACTTCCTAATATGACTTGGTTTCTCACAAGCAGAGCCAGTCTCCAACATGTAGCAGGACTTTTTCCATGATTATCAGATACACGGTCACATTTAGTGTCTGAGTCAAGATCGGTAGAGACTATAAGCCAGATGGCAGTGTCTTTGACTTCAGCTGGAACCAATGTTTTGTTGTTGATCCCTTTTGAGAACCACAATTTTGTTGCAGCTAAAATCATGTCAACCTGATCCTCGATTCTAGAATGACTATGTACAGGGTGCCACGCAAACAAGCTGGTTGGGATGAACTCAAAGATCAAACTGCTGGGAGATGAAAATCTTGATACTAGGCTTCGCTTTGAAATATCCCTAAGCCGAAAATAAACCAAGTTACAGGCTGTAACCGTGGAGAAAAGAAGAAAAAGGAAAAGGAAATTTGGCTGATCCTCATCATTCCGTAGCAGGAATAATGTTTTGTAATTAACAAAAAGAGATGGCAGAGAAAAAACTTCAAAGATAGAGAAAGAGAGAGGGGGAACAACATACCATATTGTAAATTCTCCAATACCATTATGCCCGATAACGAGATGAGGACATTTTGGGATCTTCTTCAGTTCCACGATGCATGAAGATATGCAAGGATTTGCGAGGATAACGAATTCTTCGGTAGGACCTCTGCAAATTTAGGAGAAGTGAACATTAACAGAAAGTTCAATGATGATCCAGCCTGCAGCTCCACACACAAGAAAAATTCTGACAACAATTTTAAGAGAAGAGCAATGAACTCTGATGAGATCACCTCCAATGTGAGTTCATGGCCCAGACGATAAGGTTTCCGCTTTTAACAACTGCAATGAGATAGTTACCATCGCACACCACCACGCACTGCACACTGTCAACTGCTTGAAGTTTTGTCACAAGAGAAACATGACCAGTTTTCACCTGAACAATCCTCACTGCATTCTCTTCAAAGCAGGCTGATGTACAAGTCAAACACGAGCAATCAATTTCCCTCTTCCTGCAGAAACAAAAGAGAGTAATCCCTTAGCTGATATCTCTATTCTTTATCGCTGTACCGTATAAAACAGTAAAGAGAAGTCCGAACCTGCAATAAGGTGTTTTGACGTTGCCAGTAAAAATAAGATGCTGCCCGTCTGGAGTGAAGTGCAAATAAGATCTCTCGCGTATCCTCTGAGGAAAAGCAACAATTATCAAATAACTAGAGAGGAAAAAAAAGATATGGTAGTAATCATGCAGTTAACAAAAGAAACTAGGAAAAACCTTACATGATTTACATTTCCACCAGATTTGTCATCCACAATGGGGAGTATGGCAGGTGTGTGACCAATGACAGAAGGGAATCCTTTGGTTGGTGCTTTAGCTGATATCTTGTACATAAACAGGGTTCTACCTCTATTTTCTGTAGCAAAGCTCAACACACAAACATATATTTCACTCCCAACAGACTGGAGTAATACTGATGAAACAGGCATGGGATGAAAGTAGCAGCCAAGCAACTCAACATTTTTTTCCATCTCATTGCTGATCTTTATATCTCTGTTGAGCTTTAAATTCGAACTACTTGGAATTTCCAGCACAGACTTGCTTTCCTTGCTAGTATTTTCCTTATACTGAGACTTTGGGGAAGGTGGTTCAGAGACTTGGATACCCAATGCCTCACCAATATGGGCTTGAAAATCCTCAACTTTTGAATCTGGAAATGAGGATGGTGATATACTTGCATTTCCAAAAGCATGACCTGACCTCATATCTTGTGGTACCACACACGTCTCATTGCTTGATACATTGCTGAATTTGTTGTTATTCATCTTCATCGATTCAGGACCCTGGTATTGTTCTGTTACATGACCACTTCCATCCCCCTGTGGATTTGTTCTATCTGATACAGAGTTGGTAGACAAGGTTGGCTGAAGCTCCAATATACGTGGGGTTTGAATAGGAGACATTTTTCTTATGGAGTCATCATCTCCAGTATTTCTGCAACTGTTTTTACTTTCAGAGGATGAGTTTCTATTTCTTCGCAGTTGATTGGTCGAGACTCTTTTCTTGCTATACACCATATGTTTTTCTTTTCTGATAGAACCAACTTCAGTAGGGGTTGTGCCATCCACGAAACCATTACCTGAAGGAAATTAGACTTAAGCTTATATTAGACAGTACACAGATACAGCCATGCAAAGCATTCTGGGGGTGGAGACAAACAGTAATATTGATAGATTTAGCTTACTACCTTCATCAGAAGAAAATGTACTCTTTGGTTCCTTTTTTTCAGAGTGGTTTTCTTTTTGCAACAAGTTTCCTTCTGCTGCAGAGAGTTTTTCAGATTCTTCGGATAAATGTGGTATTGACATGGACTTCTTCACATATTCGTCGTGATTATTTTCTTCCAAAATAGTACTAACATCATGTGAAGACGGGTTTATGATCTCAATAGTCTCAAAAGCAGAAGCCGATAGGTTTACATTTACTATTGCAACCTGCTCCTCGGCGATGGACATTTGGGGAAGATCTGCTGGATAGACGTCCTTCGATGAAGAGATGTGACCACTCCCAGGAACATCATAGTGAAACTCATCAAAACTGTCAGGAGCAATAGACGCAGTAGTTGTAAAATCCTGAACAGAATCTGGAGCAACGACTTGCATGTTCACATCATCTCCACTGCATGTTTTTATTGCCAGTGACACAGCTGCAAATTTTGAAGAGGAATTATGGACTATGGGATAAGGGAATACTTCAGGAACGACAGCTTTTGTGAAAAAGTATTGCGAATCTCAAGAAAAAGACTATAATTCAGGCCTTTTGTAGGGGTTAAGTATACCAGCTCCTGACGCATCCTCAAGTTGGCTCGTTTTGCAGTTGTCTGAACAGTTTAACCTAGAAGATAGTGTTCCTGACATATCATTTTTTGTGGGCGTCTTGCTTGAGGCCTTCTTGAGCAGTGGAATTGCTTGAGGAAGTAGAAATGAGATCATTGAATTGGCAGTTTCTTGATCAGCTGAATCGGAATCACTATTTTTAGAAGTCAGGGTCAAACCAGATTCAGCTAAATCTTCTGAATTTGGTTCAGCTAAAAGCCCTTCACTAACTACCATGTTAGCCAGGGTCAATTCTTCTTTTTGCTCGCAAGTTGTATTATCATCCATTTTTGGAGCAGAACTTATGGTGTTATCTGCAAGATTGGACAATAAGGAATTCAAGAAAAGATGAGCCATACTGATTAAAATCTTCTTACAACTAGAGGCTGACATCTTGGGTATTAAACAAGTTCACAAGAAGAATGAAAAGCTAATACCTTGCAGGAAATCCAAGGAATCAGGTGCACAAAGATTGGAAGCAGTCATATCTTGGCTCTCATGCAGAACTATATCATCGTTGGGTTTGTTTTCCTTTTTTTGCAACCCATGAAGCTGCAAATATTTAAGATTCTCATTGTTCAAAACCACTTTCCTGGAGAAAAAAAATTCACCAGTCTACTACGCCAAGATAACAAAAGAGAAAGCTTTTGAGAAAAGTATATTAGAAGTGCTTTCTAAACAGAAGGGAAAACCCTGAATGGATTACCTCTTCTGAAAATTTGGATGATGGCTTTGATTTACAGTTGTCAGGAAGCCCCTCTGTTTCTTGGATATGGATGACTACTTTCACTTGTGGTGGATTTTCTGATGGTAGATATGAATTTTCGTTAGTAGCATGACTAGGATGCAACTGTTCTGGTGGTGCTCCTTGAAGGCCAACTATCTCCACTTCTCCTTTTGCTGAACAGATTGACACTGGTGCTGAATTTAATATTTCACCACCAGAAAATGAGTCTTGGAATCTTGGCTTTTTATGCCCATCTTTAACTACTGAATTCTGGTACACTATTTCAGGTTTTCTACTTCTTTTCTTTCTAGCCACTGGCCTGTCCAGATAACATAATAAATTTGGATTTTCAGACATGACTGGCTTTTCTTCATCAACCCGGATTTGAGAAACCCTATTGCTGGAGGTAGATTCTACCATCCCTGATTTGGTCACTAATTCCCGGAGCAACCTCTGAACCAACGGGTTTGTGAAGCCAAAAAACTGAAGCAAAGAAAAATCACAGTCATCTTAGATAGCAAGTAATTAATTAGCCTGATCACAGTGGTCGGACCAAAATAACTACAAGCCAGGTAATAGTAATAGAGGCAAAGACCCACGGAAAGCATGGAAAGAAAAATATTTGAAGAATGCTAAAGTAGTATGCTCGCCTTATCTGGAGGGTATATCCCAAGTATTATGTGTATCAACTCAGAATTGAGAAGTCAGAAATGCAAGAATAATAAACGAAGCCGATAATAACAAAAGACAGGCTGTTTTTGAGCAGTAGAGGCCTCCTTATCAGGAAGAACAAAAGGTATAATCACAGCTTATAGATCCCCACATCTTAATTGTATCTTTTTAATCCGTTTAAAAAGGCGCTACTTATGCTATAATGTTCCATGACTTAAACAAAATGCAGATTCTAATCGTGCCTGTAAAGCTCACGAGCATACAAATTGTGATCATGTGGCCAGCAAGTGTTCTTCAAAAGCTTCGCCAAATCATCTAAACAACATGCACATGCATTTTTGGAAAGGCAATGACACATTTGTGATTTTGAAACATCTATTTATTGTAGATTAGACTTGATTATAAAAGTCACATGCAAGATGGTCTGAAGAGGTAACAAAAAGAGACTGAGATGTACCTCCGTGCCGTTCATCTTACATGTAAATCGTTTTCCATGCCATACTTTTAAGTGGGAGAAGCCTGTCTTCTGGAACTTTCCCCATGCAATTTCTGGGGTCTGCCCAGTCCACGATTCAGCCAAAAATCTAATCTGCACCAAAAAATCCAAATTTAAGAGTAAGACTCTGCTGCATTCCAAAAAAGTATGCACAACTTTCTAAGATTTTTATGGAATCAGCAGCACACCAGAAATAAAGGTCCTTTGGCTCCTTCTTCAATCTCCACATAATATGTGTTCCCATTGTGAGCTCGAACAGCTCTGTAGCCCACAGGATAAGGGAAACGATCTTTTCCCTGATGAAAAAAGAAGCCAAGTAAACAAAAATTCTGGATAAAACCAATATGCATTAGCTGAACCAGAAAATCTAAGTGTTTTTCAGGAACCGATAACACACAAAGTACAAGTCAGTTTTTCCTCTTTGATCCCAATCTACATCCTCAGCTTAAGAATTTAGTCTCTTAACTATGCAGTATCACTGGACGTAAATTTAAATCGAAATTGTTCAAAATCAGAGACCATAGTTCAATCTACTCTTCATCTGTCCTGAGAGTGAAAAATGTTCTATCAAGCTACAGAATATTTATCGCGATTCATCATCACAGTCATAACACCCCGATCCAAATTTCTCTAAATCGCAGGAATCGAAGTCAGTCAGATTAGATAGTTCTTCTCATTTTCTAAGGAATTAGATACGTAACACAGAGATTGGGAGAAAACAAGAGATATCGAGAGACGAAGAGAGATAGAAGAAGAAAAGCCAACCCTAGATGAACTCCAGTACTTCTTGTCCCAGGAGCCGCTATAGAGAGCTCCGACGGAGACGATTTCAAGGTCATCCGATCTTCTATCTTCAGAGACGGCTCTTGGACTCGCCATTGAAAGTCTGAAACACGAGATCGCAGCGCTGGAGAAGAAACCGCGACGCCTGAGAACGGAGACACACCGAAGAAATGCGAGGGATTATGCTTTATTGAGTCGCGGGAAATAAAATGATTTCCCTCCAGAACAATCAAACTTGGAAGGCCGAAGCTTAAACAGCATTTTAAAACTCACGTTAATGGGCTTTTGATATGGGCCTATATAAACTTTAATTGTTTCCCAACACTACATTAGTAGTTTTCACATTTCTGCTAAATTGGGACTCTTTCAACAAAACTAAAGGCGTGACAATAAATCATGACATGTGTAAAATATATTTTACTTCTAAAGAGCAGACCAAAAATATATGTTAAGAACGAAAATGATCTTAAAATGTTATTTATTATGCTTCACCGGAACATAATATTATTAAAATGTATATAATCGTGTACGAAAGATTTGTCAGTCACGAGCAACAACAAAAAGTTGTTTGCCGACGTTCTTACCGTGGAAGAGTCCTAACAGAGCAGAAGGCCCGCTCTCGAGTCCTTCGGCTATGTCCTCAATGTACGTTATCTTCCCTTCTCTTATGTAACGAAGCATAAAATCCAAGAACTCAGAGTACTTGTCGTAGAAATCAAAGATCCCAAAACCTTGAAGTTGTATCCTCTTGTAAAGCATGATTGGTAGGTTGTGTACACCTTCTGGATCCACTAAGTTATACTGTGAGATCATTCCACATACTGCGATACGACCATGCAACCTCATGTTTGTGAGCACTGCATCCAACATTTTGCCTCCCACGTTCTCAAAATATATGTCGATCCCTTCCGGAAAACACCTAATTAAGAAGTTATTTTCGTTTAGAGTTTACCAAAGATTACATGATTGTATATCAAGCTATAAACTAAAGATGTATTTGCTGACCTCTTCAGGGTAACACTAAGGTCCTTCTCTTCTTTGTAATTGAACGCGTCATCAAAACCAAGCTTTGTCTTGAGAAGATCAACCTTAGAGAAGTTTCATAAAGAACGAAAATGAATCAATTTCTTGATATGCATAAGTAACATAACGTAGAGTTGAAGTATACCTTTTCTTTAGTGCCGGCGTTTCCAACGACATAGCAACCCATCATCTTTGCAAACTGTCCCACAAGCTGACCAACTGCTCCGGATGCAGCTGACACGAAGACAGTCTCTCCTTTTTTAGGACAGCAAATTTCGTAAAATCCAGCATAGGCAGTCATACCAGGCATACCTGTTAGCATCAAATAGAAATTTATTAAAAACACTAATAAGATTTCGATTTTTCCAAATGTCAATTTCTGTTTCTGCATCTACATGTGAAAAAACAAAAAAGATTTTCTTTTTCTTTTTTTTACATTTTCACAAGGTCATTTTTCATACAATTCTTTTTGTAAAGTGAACGCAAGAAACAACAAAAACAAATTGTAATTTGCGTCTAACGTTTGTGTTTATATATACCAAATAAAGGTTGTGTTTCATTTAAAAGAAAATACACACTAATTATAAAAGCGAGCGTAAACACTAATGCCGACAAACAATCGAGGAAATAAATTACTGTGAAACTCAAATACACAAGAAAGCTAGCACAACCAATATATCTTCTTCTTTTTTTTGTCAAGCACAAGTTGTGAAATTTAGAAATTTTTGCATGTTGTTAGTAGAAATTTCACAGACCATAGTGACCTATGTTTCCATATGCCTAACACTCGATCGTGTATGAAGAAACAAATTAAGTATCACGTAGCCATACTTTTTCACAATCAAATCAAGAGTTAAGATATATAAAATATGTACCAAGAAGTCCAGTGTAGTAAGATAATGGAAGATCGGTGTGGTGGATCTTGAAGTGTGAGTAAGGAGTTAGAGTAATAACACTGTACTCCTCCCATCCAACTAGTCCCCAGAGTAAGTCTCCCTTTTTGTAATCTGGATGCCCTGAATCTATCACTTTAGACACTCCAAGCCCAACGATTGGCTGCACACATGCAACACATTGAAAATTACTTTTAACTCTCCAAAGAGATTTTCAATTTTACGATTATATGGCCGTAATAAACATTATCAGTTCAGTGGTCTAACGTAACACATTCGATTCAAACTATAGAATTTCTTCAAGATGTTTTCTCAAGAAGAGTAGCAACATTTTCAAATATTATTTTCATAAGAGACATCCATACATGCATATCATGACGAATATATCAACAGTATTACTGAAATCAAGTACAGATTTTCAAATCCATCATTGGTTCCAAAACATTAAGAGGTAACCAATGCAAAAAGACAAACAATGTAAAATAATTAGATTCAAATTTCAATATAGATTTCCAAGTAGTTTTCAGAGAAGAATGGAAAATATATATATCCTCTCGTTCGTACCTGGCCGGTAGTGTACGGTGGAACGAGCGAGGAAGACAAGGGATCGGGCTTTCCCATGCAAATGCGCATGTAAGGATCGCAAGACAAGTAAAGATTCTTCACCAGAACTGATGTGGATCCCTCTGGAAGCCTTAGATCGATGGTGGTTGTGCTGATTTTTAGATCGGATTCTTTTGGGAATCCACTCACATAATCTAGGAATATGATTTGCTTGTTGCTCACCGTTGCTGCCTCTGTGTTCGCCATTTCTCCCATTGACCTACTTTTTGAATGATTTCTTCGTCTTTACGTCGATCGGTGATGTGTCTGATTTTTGTAGGTTTGTCACTAATGCTGTGGTGTGATCATATCTTGTGCATATACCAATTGATTTCCCTGCCTAATATATATTGTTTGATCCAATTTCTTCGGGAGAAAATAAGGTAAATAATACTGATTACTATTTCTTGGGAAAAAAGAGCGATTGTACAAAATACCGATTCCTAGTTCTCTTTGAATTGTACATTACTCAAACCGCACTTAAAAGTTAAAACAACGTTGCGGTACGGTTATGGTATTTATTTTTAATTTTACATGCTACTCTATTCTAACATTTATTTAATGATTACTTACAAAATTTCTCTTTAACAATTAATACGTAATTCCGCTAATTTTTCCACCACAAAACATGATTCTACAACTTTCCACAAAAATATGATCCCTCGATTTCTCACCAGAACCTATTTATAAATTTTCTGCCTAAAAACAAAAAGAAATCCACAATTTCCCAGCTTAGCATTTTTTTTTAATTCCAACCGTATGTTTAATTCGTCTGTCCAATTAATCAGTCTACATAATTTCATCTCACGGTTTCAAATTCACGACAACGATGTTGTTTGTGTAGATGATAATAATATCCAAAAAGAAGATGAGAAAGCGAATATGAAGATTAACCATCGTGAGAATGCATCACGTTAATGTATGGCAAATTACATTCATGTTCACTATACTGTTATTTAAGTAATACAATAAACTCAAAAGTGTGAGAAAATTATCCAAGCTGAGTAGTTGCAACTTTTCAAACATACTGTATATAAGATATATTTTAGTGGACAAAGAAGGTACGTACTGCATATGTAAGAAAGATGTCGATATATAGTGGAGATCATCGGATGCTGTCGCCAAGAGCACGAGCTTTAGATTCTTTTAGTTTTACTCTAAATGTTCTGTTTTGGTACTTTTAATTGCTTTAGTCGCTTGCTTCCTACCTCCTTATAGTATTGTTTATAAATAAATGGGAATCTCTATACTATTTTTTTTTTTTTATCGCTCGTATCTCATTCCGATCCTTCATTCCTTTGGGTCTACGTACTACATGCGTAAACTGTGTTATATAAGTTATCATTTTGGTCTGCTCAATTCATGATGAATTATGAATTTACGAGGTAAAATTATGAATTTAGAAATTAGTCTTTTTGTAGGGTTTGACTTGTATATCTTATTATATAAAGCTGAACGCGCACGTCAACGACATGAGCGTGACACATAAGCAAATTTTTAAATAACTAGATCGCGACACGTGTTACAATTAATTTGGATTGTGACATGTGTCAATACAATAAAATAGTAAAATTTTAAAAATGTAAAATATAAAAAGTATATTATTAACATAATTGGGAAATGAAATAAGTAAAATAATATAGTATCAATATAATTGATAAAATAAATAAGTAAAATATAATAAAATAAAGAAAGAAATAATAGCAAAGTAGTGGAAAAAAAAAATTAAAGATAAAATGAGAAAAAAATTATCTATCTAATATGTTATTTATGTAAAATGTAAAATGACCAAATTTGAAAAAAAAGAAACAAAAAAGTAAAGTGATGGAAAAAAAAAATTTGTTCTAGAAAGTATTTTCCTAATTTGCTCTATAGATATCGTTATAAATAAGATCTAGAGTCTTCAAAATTTAATTGTGTGTTTTCATCTTTTTATTCTCTTATTTATTGATATGAAATAATAAAAAATGAGTTTGAGGATTAAAAAATCGATCAAAGTTATTTAACTCTAAATCAATTAGATCAAAATCGTGTTTATCATCGTATTAGTATGCATTCTTCGCAAATAGATCAAGTTCAACCGGTTACCAGCAACAGATATTTACTTATTTTCTTAATTATATATAAATACAATTATTAGTAAAACTCGCATATTATTTAGATCTTAATCCATTATATAAATATACTGCAACGAGTATTTACTTATTTTTTTAATTATATGTAAATAAAAATATTATTAAAAATCTGCATATTATGCAGATCCTAATCTAGTTTTCTTATAAAGAGAGACATCATGCTGAGCAAGACCAAAAAATATATTGTGTTAATATAGCTATGTGTCAACATAAAAAACATATGGGTTTGATTGGTAATCCCGTTTCGTTACGGTGCAGGGTTTACCGCTTTAACAGTTACCAATCACAAAACTTATACTATTAACGATACCAAAAATTTTACTTTCAGTTTTGTATTGTTTTCTCTTACAGTTCATTTTATAGTTTTGCACTATTCCGTAACCGCTTACCACTCCTGTTACCTACTAAAAAACATGTATCTAAGAAACAAATTATGGTCATCTATATTTTTGGGATATTTGATTAATTTACGCACTTATAATTAATTTTCTTTCTCCTGTAATCCATAAATGCAACTTGAAAATCTATTGACTCAACAGAATACACAATTGTCAATTGGTGTTCAACTCTACCAAGAAACATCTATATGTACTTCACTGTTACCGCCGAGCAATTAAACCTCTAGCTATAACTACTTACTTACTTACTTACTTACATATCCCACATTTCTAAATAAATAAATATTTGAACTACCAATATAAATTAAAAAAACAAAAGTTAGAAAAAAAATGTTTTAAATTTCAGAAATCCACAGAGAAATCTCCGCCGTCAATGCAAAGTGAAGGCGACACTTGGGGAAGCTCCATAGTCCGTGCATATCTCATCACTTGTCTAGCTAACCCATTCTCACGTCACGAGACGTCGACAACCAATTACTGTTATTTTTATTTTGTTCACCTTTTATAAATATTTACGAGAAAACATAGACTCGACATTAGGCAATGGAAGTCCATTCAGACCAATGAGAAATCGACAGCACATCCTACGTACAAAACTACTCTGGTTTTTTTTTCTTGTCCAAAACCAGATTTTAGCTTTCCTTAAAACCGCTCTTTCCGAAATATCTCCTCCTTAAATAAAGAAAGACTCTTTCACATTGTTATTATTATCATTAGAAAGGAAAGAAGAAAAACTTTCCTAATTAGATCAAGCTCGTCGTTCTCTCTCTATTTCTTCTTATCTTGGGACTTGTTTGTTTGCTTCTCTTTTTGGATTTCTTTTATAAAATTTTATTTATTTTGCGGGAAATGGGAAGGGGTAGGGTTGAAATGAAGAGGATAGAGAACAAGATCAATAGACAAGTGACATTCTCGAAAAGAAGAGCTGGTCTTTTGAAGAAAGCTCATGAGATCTCTGTTCTTTGTGATGCCGAGGTTTCCCTTATTGTCTTCTCCCATAAGGGGAAATTGTTCGAGTACTCCTCTGAATCTTGGTAATTAATTACATCATTCCCTTTTTTTTATCTTTTTTTTTTGTTTTTGAGTGTGCCTTTGTATTTGCTTGCCCTAACTAGTAGTTTTTGCTCTATTTAAGGCCTTTCTGGGTTCTCATCCGTCTGTAAGAAATTTTGTCACAGATTTTGTGTTTGATTACTTGGATCTACGAACTGGTTCTGTTATTCAAACCATTAGTTTATTTTTATTAATTTAAAAAGAAAATGCAAAATTTAGGGCCTTTTAGTGAACCCTAGAACACGATCTATATACTTATACTGATAGTTACATGGATTTTGCTTCAGTCGAGAGTTTTATAAGTAGTTTGACTATAAAAAGGGACCAATGTTTTTGCCCTAATTTTTAGGAAAGTTATCATTCGCGCTTAAACAAACATATGTATAGTTGCAGTCTGTTTTATGGACCATAAAAAATATTTGAACAATAATCTTAATTTTTTGTAGAGAAAATCTTTATTTTTTTCAAATGGTTTATAGGTATAGAGCAACTGAAACTAAGGATGTGACATCTAAGTATAGGGAGTCGTCTTTGACCTCTGGGGATCAATGTAAAATAGGTCATTCTTTCTTTTGAACAGCTTCCCCGTACTGATGGTAAAACTTCTTCAACAACTGTTCTTATATTATGAAAAACAAAATCGACAAATTATTTTATGTTTATAATTACCTTATGTCATTTCGTACATGACGTTCTTGTAAATATCTAATAAACAAAAATTAATTGAAGAGGAAGTATGGATATGGGGTTAGTCTTTAGATATGGGGTTAATTCAACTGTTTAATTATAAAAAAAAAATTAGATATCAGTACTGTTTCTAGCTAGGGTTAAGGCACAAAACCAGGGATCATCTCTCTTACATAATAAAAATTAATGTTTAAATTCATAGCTAATTAATTAGGTAACCCTTTAAAATTGGATGCTTTTAATATGTATTCACATATTTTGGTTAAATATTTTGGATGAATTGTTTCAAATTGTTATATTTGAAACAAGTGTGCTCTTGTGCTGAGTTGAGAACATATTTTAGCATGGACAACATTTGTGGTTGTACATTTGTGGTTGTATCTACAAAGTGCGCATTTATGTAATATGAACTTTTTTGGGGTGAATCCTAAACTAACCCTAAGCTTAATAATAGCATGGAGAAGGTACTAGAACGCTATGAGAGGTACTCTTATGCCGAGAAACAGCTGACTGCACCTGACTCCCACCTTAACGTATGTTTTTCTAACTCCTTAATGTATATATGTAATATGTTTAATGATCTCCAACAAACGACATTTATGTATATGTTGGATCTTGCATGCATTTTAACTTAATAACATAACAGACGAACTGGTCAATGGAGTATAGCAGGCTTAAGGCCAAGATTGAGCTTTTAAAGAAGAACCAAAGGTACTTACGTGTATATATATAATATTTAATTTATTGATTAAACATTGAGAATTAACAGAAGAAAGGATGGTACGAACTAATTACAGGCATTATCTGGGAGAAGATTTGGAATCAATGAGCCTAAAGGAGCTCCAAAATCTGGAGCAGCAGCTTGACACTGCTTTTAAGCACATTCGCTCCAGAAAAGTATGTGTATATATATATATCTTCTAAGCGTACACACACACACACTCTTTTTCTATGCCTAATTATCTTTGAGTTTGTGTGGATAGAAAGTGTCTCGTATGAATGAATAAAATCTGGCCTCTTTGTATGCAGAATCAACTCATGTACGAGTCCCTCAACAACCTCCAAAGAAAGGTGTACTTCAAAACCATTTCCATCTCTCGAGTCGTGTGTGTGTAACTTATGTTAGAGTTTAAATATTATAATAAATACACTACATATGTTATAGTCATATAGATTAGATTAATATAATAGAAAAAAGAGAAGAGGTTATTAAAAAAAAAGACGGTATGAAACAAATTTACGAGCGTGTAGAGAGAAGTTAACAATGGTTTGAATATTTGTGGAAATGACAGGAGAAGGAGATACAGGAAGAAAACAGCATGCTTGCCAAACAGGTGATCATTGTTTTTTGAATTTCTTACTGTTTTTTGTATAGTAAATATTCCACTGTTCAACTCCACTTCAACCTCTACCTTAAGCTACCATCTCTCCACTTTCGGCACCAACTCTTTTAAGAAAAAGAAGAATTAATAGTTTCTTTTGATTGGTAATAATCATTGAGCCTAGCTGCGCGTATAGGTGGGCTTTGTCCGTTTAGTATTAAGGTTGTCTCCCAGATTTGAACTTGAACTGTCTTCTCATAATCATAGTCTATATTTAACACACATGCATACATTAACTAGGAGCTCTATTTGAACAAGGACATGCATCGTCCTTGAGTTTTATTGACAAGTAAGAAAGCGCATCATGAAAATATTTAATTAAGAAAAAATGTTATGTTAGGTGTACATATATACATATTACATAACGTTTGCAGATTTCATTAGTAGTTTATATTTTGTGAGAAAACATAATATTTCCGTAAAAAGAATGTAATAATACTATTCAATAAATGCAAGAAATTAATTTGCTGCACATGGGAAAGTACAACATTCATTACGAGACGATACCTAATTAATTTGAGAAGCTGTTTTGGTGTGTGATCGGTAGATAAAGGAGAGGGAAAATATCCTAAAGACACAGCAAGACCAATGGGAACAGCAGCACCGCAGCCACGAAATACCGCCACAACCGCAATCGCAACCGCAACCGCAATTACATCCTTACATGATCACTCATCAGACCTCTCCTTTCCTAAATATGGGGTAACGGTAGTATTTCATTATTTACTTTTTTTTTTTAACTTCTTTAATTTCCTCTGTTGTTTTTACCATAATTAATGCCAAATTATCATATACAGCAAGTTTTTTTTTATATGAAAGTTGAATACATCGAAGTGTTGGTAGTCAAAATAGGCAATGATATTGTATGCATTTCATATTTAAAGTTTGTGTTAAGTGTGGCGTAAGAGGTTGATAGCTATGCAATGGTATGTACAGTATATTATTATTGGCTTAATTATATTTATTAATTTGCTACATGATTGTGATTTCAGTGGCCTGTACCAAGGACAAGATCCAACGGCGATGAGGAGGACCAATCTCGATCTTACTCTTGAACCCATTTATAATTGCAACCTTGGCTGCTTCGCCGCATGAATGGACTCTATATATCAATCAGTATGAAATAATATAAGATCGATCCTCTACATATAATAACAACAAATATCAGCCTTATATCTATAAACACCGGCAAGTCTATTTTACCTTAATTAATATATTTTGGCATGTCTCTTGCATGTTGTGATATCATATCAACAGCAAGCCTTTTTCCATTCAAAATGTCTTGTATTTCGGGGAGCAAATAATGTAATCTTTGGGGACAGAGAGAGAGTGAGAGAGAAACTATTGTTCAAACCTTTTCTATATTATCTAATCTTAATTGTAAGAAGGTTTTTCTTTGTTCTTTTTTGAAGCAAATTTTTTTTCCTTAAGATCTTTTTTTTTAATAAATAAATATGAAAGATCAAGATTAGCCACCAACGTTTTACAAACTGCCCAGTTAACTAAGTCCATAATACTGATAATAGAACCAAACCGAACCAAGCATATTTGAGAAGAAAAAGAGCTAAAATATTTACCGGTGTAATAAGGGATGTTTCGTTTGTATTGTAACCAATTGATAAAGCGGTAAGCTAAAGCAAAACAAGAGCAAAACGGTAAAAACTACAAATCTTTACTGATTTATGTCTTATTATTTTCATATCCTTTTTACTATTCTACAATCGTTTCCCCCTTTTTATCGTTAAATAAACCCTTACTGCTTAAAAAGAAATTGCCGATGATTGATATTTGGATGTTGTGTCTGTAGGCAGGAGTTTTTTTTTTTTTTTTAATTAAAAAATTTACAGAAAAACACATGCGAAGACTTCATATGTCACCAACTTTTATTAAAACTAAGGAAATAGTTTAATTGTTTTTAAAGTAACAAAATAATTTAAATTTTAGACAAACAATTTAAAATAGTGTAAAAAAAAAAACAATAAACTTCAATTATTAACCGGCAGATTGAAATCCTAAACCGAAGCGAACCAAACGGAGAACCAAAATACCTGATTCTCTATTCTAGGCTCTACCAAAGAGGAGTGCAAGCCAAGCACCGATTAAGGATTGATCCCTCTGTCTGGTCTAGAAGGTTTGGGATTTCATTTTTGGCGGAGAGGTTTACTATAACAGATCGGAGAAAATAGACGTGCGGAGAGATATCGATAGAAAAAATGGAGGATCTGTGGAAGAGGGCAAAATCGTTCGCAGAAGAAGCGGGTAAGAAATCTCAGACTTCCTCCGCCAACTTCGTCAATCTCGTCGCCGAGACTGCAAAGAAATCCAAGGAGCTCGCTCTCGAAGCCTCTAAGAAGGCCGATCAGCTCAATGTTTCCGATTTCGTCGCCGAGACGGCTAAGAAATCCAAAGAGTTCGCTGCCGAAGCTTCCAAGAAGGCCGATCAGCTCAAAGTCGCAGCGCTGAAACAAGCTGACCAGATCCAGAACATCAAGTCGATCGCTGATATTATCCCGCCTCAGATTGCGTCTTTCGGGTCCGGGTCAGGATCTGGCTCCGAGATCTCCGAACCGGAGCTGCTCAGGTTCGGTATAACGGATGATCTGAGAGAGTTCGTTCAAGGTCTGACCTCTGCCACATTCCAGGCTTTTCCTGAACAAGGTATTATTGTTGTTGTTTTTTGTTTCTCTTTTGGCTCTTTGTTTCACATTGGAATTTTGCAATGTGTTTGGATTTCTGAATGTGAAAAAATTGGGTAGATCAACCGGCTGAAGTCGATGTGACAACAAATGCTTCGAATGTTCGAAAAGATCTCTCAGATTGGCAGGAGAGACATGCCACTCTGGTTCTAACCTCCGTCAAGGTAAAACCAACTTTAGATTTCGATTTTCAGATGCTATAACATGTAATGTATGTTCTAGGAATCTAGGTAGCCGAGTTTCTTCCTTTTTATTTACTTTCGTTTGTTCCTGTTAAAATGTGTGTACATTGCACTTATTGCAGCAAATCTCCAAGTTAAGATACGAACTTTGTCCTCGAGTCATGAAAGAAAGGAGGTTCTGGAGAATATACTTCACGCTAGTGTGCATTCATGTTTCTCCGTAAGTCTTTGCCATCTCTTCCTAAAATTTGTAAGTTTCTTAGAGTTAGGATCCCAACTAAGGGATTGAGTAATGGTTGGACAGAGGGATTGTGACAAAGGAGTCTGATAATGCATGTAGGGGATCGTGAGATGAAGGAACATCATTAGCTTAGACTTATATTTGTAATGATGATTTTACCAGTTGTTCATGTAACGGATAATGATGACAAAGGAGTCTGATAATGATGATTTTACTAGTTGTTCATGTTAAAAAAAATAATAATGTAACGGATAGCAATTTGATCACCCTCATACCTCATCTATATAATATGGTATCTTGGTAGTTGGCTTGTTTTGAGACATTCTTTATAATGACTTTACTCAGATATGAGAGGAAGTACATGGAGGAACTTAAGAACAAAGCAGAATCTGAAAATGAAGATGCTAAGAAGGCTCCAGTGGCTGGAGAGACAGAAACAATAGAAAATAATGTTGCAAACCACAGAACATCTACTGCTTCTTCTGAGAAGGATCTGGATACATTCCTTCTAGGAGATCTCGATGACAGTGATGAAGCTCCTGGTGAGATTTTTCTCTTCTCTTGCCCTACTTTTCTATGCGTTTTAGCTATCTTCCTCTTGTTTCTGCAACACGATTCTCGACATTCAGAACATACTTTTAGTCGCTTGGAGAAGCCAAGGCATGAAAATTTTGGTGTCGTGCCACCGTGCCTTTAGCTCAGTTTGGCATGTTGTACGATTGAATATTAATTTTATGGATAACACCTTCCAGATGATGGTGATGGAAACCTTGAGGATGACTTTGACAAGACTGGAAACTCAGTAAGCACCGTTTAACATTTTCACTATAAGTAGAACTTGTTGTTGATGAAGAGGTTCGGACTAAGGAACTCTTCGCACCGCTTGTTTGCAGGATGTTGAAGATGAGAAGCAATCACCCAAAGCTACAAAAAATGCAGGAAACTAGAGTTATGTTAGTTTTAACTTTTAACACCCAATCAGGAAAAGGTAAATGAATAAGGTGATTGAGTTGTATAGTTTTGATATAGTTAGAGATGCATAAGAAGAAGGCAATTTCATGCATATAGTATTCGTTTGTTTCTATAAACAGTCCTTTGGTTCGTTTTGTACAGCGCTGCTACCGATAAGTAGTAAATGCTTCTACTGTTAACTTCTAGTCTTTTGATTCACCCATCACAAATTCACAGTGGAGTTTATTCAGGAAGGGTTTTTGATGGCAATATTGTCCCTGGCTCAGACCACAATCTCAATATATTTCTTGGTTCCATATTTTATAGATGCATTGAGTTTAGACCTTTTGGCAATATGGTTGGGGTTTGGTATGAGAAGGAAACGGAAAGCGTGAAGAAATCCTACCTCTATAAAACTCTAAACCCACGACAAAAAAACTAGTTTCTTTCTCAGCAAGCAACTCAATTGTTTTAGAAGAAGATAAAAAGTATATTCTTTTGGGTTTATGGCCTAGTATGAGAAAAAGCATCGAAACAAAATCCATGAATAAGAAGAAGCTGAACATTTGACGAAAATTGCTAGGTTATGGTGCAAATGAAGAAACTTTAGTTTTGGTTGTGCTTGTAAGTAGGCCTGGGCAAAATATCCGGAACCGAAAGAACCGAACCGAATCCGATCCGAAAAAATGGTACCGAATCCGAACCGAAATTGATAAAATATCCGAACGGATCCTAGATTCGTATATCCGAAGAACCGGAACCGAATCCGATCCGAACCGAGAACCGAATAGATACCCAAAAATATCTAAAATACAATAATAAATCTAAAATATTAATTATATTTAGAATTAATATAACCAAATTATCTAAAATAATAATTATAAACTTGAATATATCAGTTATTTTTAGATTGAAATACCCAAAATAATTAAAATATATGAAAATTATTAGTTATGCTTGTCAAAACTTAACCCAAGTTTTATTTAAATTTAATAAAATTTTTAATTTTTCTCATAATTTTGGATATCCGAATCCGATCTGAACCCGAATGGTACCGAACCGAATCCGAACCAAAATTTTAAAATACCCGATCGGTACCAAATTCTCTAAAACCTAAATACCCAAAATTCGAAAGATTCGTTCCGAATCCAAACCGAATATCCGAACGCTCAGCCATACTTGTAAGAACAAGAATATAATGAGTGATATGCATATAAATTGGGTTATTATATTATCACATTATTTTATTACATTAAATATAACTCTAACAAATCATTTGAAGGGGTCTATAAGTAGTTTGAGACAATCATGCATATTTTAATAGTTTGTATAAATTCATTGTTGTATTATCGATCACTCAAATTTAAATTTATATAATAATGCATGTTTGTTTTTAAGAAAATATATGTATTATTCGAGGTCTGATTGATTGCTCAGTGCGTGCTGAGTAACCAGAAACAAGAGGCAGTGAAGCAAACGGATTATCCCCGCCCATAGAGACAATTTTGTGGCAATGATTTTAGAGTTTTTCTACAGTTAACAAAACTTTTAAAGACTAAAAGTTCAATCAATCATGATTTAGCTTTCTTTTTTTTTATTCAAAGCCAAAATATCCGTTTTCTTTCATTTTAGGCTGTAAAAATCTATTTTTTCAAAGCAAGTATATTTATCCTCTGGATCAATTTCTCTCTCTTTTTTTTTTTTATATAAATTTTTAGAGTATTTATTTTTTATTTGACAATTATTTTGTTTATTTCAACCACAATATTGTAACTATTTTATTTGTTAAAAAAATTATATATATATATATATAATATTGTGACTTATATTTTTTTTTTCCAAATATAACATATATACATATACTATGATATATAAAAA
>OVAY01001577.1:16590-27451 GCA_900406395.1 Kernera saxatilis | reverse complement strand
TTTGTGGATTTTCCTCCAGCTCAAGTTTGATCTTGTTTGTTTTGTTTTTTTAAACAGATGTGCTTATATGAATATTTATGGACCGGACATAGAAGAGAAGGTGTTGGCACTTAATGGAAGTGACGTGGGAGAATGCAAAATAATTGCTAAGCCCTCACCGTCACGGAGAATCTTCCCTAAGGCTATTGGTTTTGGCTCTAGTACTGTCCCAGGCACATAAATTGATTCTTGATTCTTGATTCTTGATTCTTGATTCTTTATTCTTGATTCTTGATTCTCATGAATTCGTGGTTTACTTTATAGTTCACTGTATTAAGAAGCCCATGGAGATGATGGAGGAGTAGAAAGCTCTCTCTCTCTGATGAAGAAGAAGACGAAGAAGGAGAAGAAGAATAAGAAGTTGTTTGATGTTTTTAAATAATGATACAATGCAACCTTTTTTATTACTTTGGTCTTTCTTATATATGTGTGGATGTCGAATTAAACTCAATGTGTATGACGTTTGTGTGTGGATGTTTAATTAAGCTCAATGTGTATGACGTTTGTGGGTGGATGATTGAGCAAGCTCAATAATCATCATCTAGTATGAGCCATTTACGAATTTTGCACTAAAAAGTAGACAAAATTTACATTTTCTCAGATTTAGTCCCAAGGGGAGTTGGTGGCTCAAAATTCACTTTGTGCATGTGTCATGAACAGCTTCATCAATGATATCTTCGAGAAACTCGCTCAAGAATCATCTAAACTTGCTGGAGACATAGAGAGAGTAGTCCTCACGGGATGTTCTTGCTATTCAATCAAAAACTATATATGAAGAACAAGGCAAACCTACGTACAAATGTAATGAGCAGAAGCTCACGACAAGACAAGATAAATGGTCGATCTTCCTTGCAAGTAGCCTTGTTATGTCCTAATCCTCCACACCTTGTACACCATACATATCCTCCTCTTTTCTCGTCTTTCATTCTCTTGTACACCATACAAATGTATATTACACATGTTGCGTCAATATTTAAATTGATGTAGCCTTTTGTTAGTTTAGCCAAACATGCAACTTTCTAATTAAGATGTTTGCACATGGGTAGAGACCTTGTGTAAGAGGTAGTATATAAGTTATGGGGAGAGCGAGAGTAAAGGTATCGAGAATTTGTGTGGAAATCTGTTGGTAAAGGAGGGGAGAGACTCCTTGAAACATTTCTCTCAATCTGTAAACCTCTATCCTTTATTAATCTCAAGTATTTCTTGTTAAAATCTCTGTTATTTCTGGGTTTACATACTCACACCGTCACACGTATTATAGTACACTGGTTTGGTAGAAACATTTGGGTAACAAATTCAGGGAAGAGGAAGTTGTGCAAAAATTGGTGGTTTAAAATCAAACACAACACAAAGAGTAGAGCCACATTTCGATTATGGAGGATGAGTCATCATCATCCAGGATGACTATGAACAGGAATAAGCATCATGGAATGCAGTCTATGCTGTTTCATTCTCTTCATGGAATGGAAGATTCAAGTATTCATGTTGTTACTGCAGAATGTGAGAATAGAAAGAAACATTTTGGGACTGCAAGACTCCAAGTTTGGCATCGTTGGAAGAACAAAGCTGAGAATTTACATACAGTTTTTGAACTTAGTTTATTGAGTTGAAGGCGTTATCAATCTAAGGCAGCAGCAGCAGTAGCAAGTCTTTACAGTCTACAACACTAGAACAAGATGGTGCAGAGCATAGTTGGTGGATGTGGCTACATGATGATGACAGAGAGATTATACAAGACCACACATTTCGTAAAGGTTATCTAATGGTAAATGAGCTGCTTTTACAGAACAGATTGGTACTCCAAGAAGTGATGAGACACCAAAAGATCAAGTTTTCCAAGCTTATGTGGTATTTCAAGTACAAATATTGGCTCGAGACAAGAGAGAAACTCAACATAAAGGCCTTGAACGTGACTGTTATTCATGTGTATAGAATGTTTATTAAAAGGAAAAGAATACAACAGACGACGAAGAAGAGAAAGTTTCTAAAGTCTTGGATGTTTAAATTCAAAGAAAAGAAGCTCGTGAAGTTGCTTTAATGTTTTGGATGTTGTTAAAATTCCTTATCATGCCAGATGTTGTATGTGATTGAAGAGAACATGAGTCCTCCGATGGAGATAGCCATGAGATCTTGAGTGAGAGAGTTTAGGAGCTATGATTCTAAATACTCTTACCTCATCTTGCATCTTTACAGAGAGGTTTAGTGATTTAAACTTATCAGATTACCTATTGAGATTATTATGGATGTTGTCCCTCAACTTTATATCTATGGACGTCTATCAGATTGGTCCTCCTATTCGGATTTTTTTTTTGTTGCTTCTACTCTGTTAACAAAATTCTGCTTTGTTAAGAGAAGAAATCCATGAACAAGCAGAAAAAACGAAATTAGCCCAAAACTCAAAAGTATCATGGCCCATAATTTTGACCCAAGAGTTTGCACCAATTCATACAGTACAGAATAACGATAGCCTTCAGTCAAAATAAAATTCATTAAAAGTAAGTGAATTATGACCTTGACATTCACCTCCTAAGAGGGAAAACAAAAGTTAGACATTACTTTCTCAAAAACCAGAACAGCCACCAGATATTTCCGATATCCCCAGCTTCCTCACCCAGTAAGAGAGTAGGTCATCGACTTCGTCCTGAAGCAAAACACACAAAACTGTAATATCTTTTTGGATTTGGTTACAAAAATGGAAGATTTGCAATGAACAACAGCATTACCTCATCCATAAGATAATCAGCATCAAGGAGTCTAGCTGGGAGACTTTTCTTAATGAACGTGACATGCTGAGAAAATTCCAAAGAAACATCGATCATTCCCATTATTGTCTTGGTATTAGCGAACAGGGTTTCTTTATATTCTTGACAATCTCGGTTGTAAGCAAAGGGAACTCCCGTGCAGTGTTAGGGCAGTGACCAGACCACCTATGACTCGAGGAAAATCTCCTCTGACAAGCTCCATTTGCTGTGGCATTATACTGCTTCCGGTTGAGACAGAATCGCTTGGAGTCATGAAACCAAACTCCTCCGAGGCCCAGAGTACCCACTTTTCTCCAAGCTGAGATAGATGAGCGGCTGTGTTGGAATGTACAGATAAAAATTCCAGCACAAAATCGCGGTCTGAAACTGCGTCAATCCTAGTTCAAAATAGAGGAGAAAAAGGACTTCACAAGTGAGTTCCAAAGAAAGTAAGAGAGTTAATGTAACCAATAAAAGAACTAGGAACAAACCGGTTTCTTATTGGTGAGGTAAATCCAAGATCACTTGCCATCATAGACCTATCAATATCATATCTAGCCGAAGCACAAGCTCCAAGGGGACTGAAATTTAGCCTCTTCCTACAGTCAGCATAGCGACCTATATCACGTTCCAGCTGAACACAAACACCAGTCAAAAAGTAAGATTCTAAGCGAAAACACATGCATAGAAGATGATAGTGCCAGAGAGATCTCGGTAAATGTAAGAACCTATCTTTAAAGGCACACAATACCAAAGCAGATAACAGAAGAAAAAATAATTAGAAGATGAAACCTTGTATAGCAAATTACGGTTATAGATTAGTATCATACCTGGTCAACATAATTTAATAGGACATGCGGGAGTAAAGCGGGCTCAGCCGTTTGAATATCAGTATGAACAGGAACAACCAAATCCTTATTACTGAAAGCTAGTTGGACTATTGACCTCTGTAGATGTTTGATACTGACGACAATTGTGTCGATAGCAGCACGGCACCAAAGCCTGAAACCCGTAGCAACATGGTCCTTTTGGTTGCGTGCTGTGTGAAGCTTCCGAGCAGTTTCTTCACCAATTAGCTCAGTAAGGACTGCGTCAATGTTCATGTGCACATACTTTTGATCAATCCTCCATTCAAATCTATTTTCTTCAATTTTTCTTCTGATATAATCAAGGCCTCTCAAAATCTTATCTCTGTTGCTATCAGTCATAAGATCCTGTAAGACAAAAAACCACCAAGACTGTCCAGAATCTACAAATTCACACTACTTAAAACACTACTAAACTTCTTCCTAAGTAAAGAAGTCGAGGACCTCTGGAATCAACTCAAAATAAAGGAAAAGCAAATTAGTACCTTGTGAGCGAGCATTCTCGCATGAATTTTGCTGACCCTAATGTCCATTTTGTAGAGGACCTTATCAAAAGAATTTGGCTCTGCAAAATTCTCCACTTTCTCTGTGACACTCTTCTCAAAACTCGTATAGGGATTCTTCATCTCAACGAAATGCTCAATCATACCAACCCCTTTCTGAATTCTTATATAACCTTGTAGTCCTCTCTCTTCACCAGCAGAGTCTTGTAATTCCCAATATCCAACTCCATTCTCAGCACCAACTCCAGTGAGAAGCATAATATGATGAGTAATGTCAGGAGAAATGATGTCACATACCAATTCTCCTCCAACCATTGGATGACAAAAAATGTCCTAGCAAAAACACATTATATAGTGAGATAAAATGTAGATTGATAATTTACAAATGAAATGCAAATTGAAAATTACTTACATTTCCATCAATGTTATTAAATGATTCAGAAATACGAACGGAGACAGCAACAGGAGACTTCATCAAATTTTCTAAAAGTTTTGCTTCAAACACTTCAATGTTTGCATAGTCACATAAATTGTGAACAACTACATCACCCGCTTTGAATTTCAGCACCTCACTCTAATTAACCAATAAAAAAACAAGGATTATATAAAAAATATAAAAAAGAATAAAGTAAAACACATTAGAGTAACTAACCTCAAAATTTTCATTTTGCAGGCCAAGTTGATAAGTCAAAGGAACTAAAGAAGATAGAACAGTTCCTTCTTCACAAAAAAATGATGCAGCGCTCTCGAGATCATATATACCTCCGTTTGGACGGAGATGGTGTTTCTCAACGCCATTAAACACATACTGGATTGACAATGATTCATTTGAATTGAGCAGTCCATCAAGCCTACAAATGGCATTCAACTGTCTTGTCATGCCAATGGTCCAGCAGTTATCAATTCTTTGGTTCAAAACATCGTCGAGTACTCGTATTTCCTGAGATCCCCTCAGCATTTGCCCACGTTCCCTCCAAGAAGAATATTCGTCCATGACTATGTCTTCCATGTCTACCTGGAGAAAGAACAAAAATCGTGTTCTAAGCGATTCTAGTGCGTCAAGATCGTGTTGATTTCGGTTGCAATTCATAGAGTAAACTTGAAGTTGTAAGTTACCTAAAAATTCTTATACTTGTGTTATGCCTAAAGCAAGTTTGAAGGTGTTAATCCGTATAGTTGGATTGCGAGGGTGGATAGATTTTTTCGCACTGGGAAATATTCAGAAAAAGGATAAGCTTAATCTGGTTTCTTTGAGCTTGGAGGGAGAGATCTAGAGTTGGGTTAATTGGGAAATGAATCGTACCTCATTTCGTGACTGGACAGATTTCAAAAGGAAACTGTTACTGCGTTTTGGTGATGTCAGTACGAAATCTCTAAAGCAACGTTTGTCAGCTATCAAACAAACGGGTACTGAAGCAACTTATGTTCATGAATTTGAAGATCTATCATCTCAGCTCACCGGTATTGATGATGAAATGTTGCAAGGCATATTTCTCAATGGGTTGAAGCCAGAAATGTTAGAAATGACCCGCATGAACGAGCCACAAGGACTGACAAACTTAATTGCCACAGTTGTCAGAGGAGAATCAACTATGTTCTGTAGGATGATGGGAAGGGCATTTCAAGATAATGGACAGAGAAGAGTACACCTCACTCTTATTCTACAGGATACCATCCCCCTAACTTTGGGAAACAGAAGATGATTTCCATTGATACGGGCCAAAATGTAGAGAAATTGCCATTCAAACCTACTTCTGACAGTAATGATACATTTCACAAAGGAAGAAGAAAGCTCTCTGATACAGAGTTCGATGAGAAACGGAAGAAGGGCCTGTGTTTTCGTGGTGATGAAAAAAAATTTGTAGGCCATGTCTGTAAGAATAAAGAATTGCAGGTCATGACTGTGGTGAATGGCTGAGAGATAGAAATCAATACAGATGAAGACCCTGCCATTAAAGAAGATGATTCAGCGGTCAGAGGAGAACTGATACAGCTTTCTGTAAACCCTTCTCTTGGTTTCAATTCTCCAACAACAACTAAAATCAGAGGCTCCATTGGTATGATCCAAATCGTCATTATGTTGGATAGTGGGGCAAGCCATAATTTAATTGCTCCATCTCTGGTCGAAGAAGCTCAGTTAATGATCCATCAAGAGGACAAATTGGAGATTTTGTTGGGAGCTGGGATTACTATCAAAGGCACATTGGAGTTTGTGGATGACTTTAGTGTGTTAGATTTGGGAAGTACAGATATCATCTTGGGGATTCCATGGTTAAAGACACTAGGAAAATGTCAGATGGATTGGGATTCACATGCGTAAACGTTTATACATAGGGGTACACTAGTGACTTTACATACATTCCTCCAGTGTGTCTCGGAAGAGCCTAAGGGCTATAAATGTTGTTGCTCTCACTGTTGGTTCAGACCCTATAAGTGCTAGGCATTATAGTAGTGATGTGAAACACCACAGGCAGCAATTGGAATTGGGGTTGGACCATACCTTAGCACAACAGTTGTCTGACACCAAACTAAAGTGTTACCTTGGTCACCAGCAGCTTTTATAAGGACGTGATGTGATGTTAAAAGAGGTACAAACACATCCAGTCCAATATCCATCATGAAGTTTCAGTTTGGTGAACATGAGAACACATGGGTTGTGTGGCACGTGATTTGGAGTATCAGTTTCACCTAGAGGGCAAGCTGAATGCTGGGAAGGGTGGTATTGTTATGCCTAATGCAAGTTTACTTAAGGAAGCAGTTAGAAGAAGAGAAGAGTAGACTCTGAAATAAGTTACACGTTTTAGAGTATAAAGAAGACAATGCTCATTGTTCTTCGTTTCTTAGGCAATTTATGGGTTTTGGTTTTGGAGAGAGATACTTGTAATTGGAGAGTGATTTCTTTATAAAACCGTGAGAGATTCACTAGATTTCTTGTTATGAAGTAGGTGATTTGCAGAAAACCTAGGTTTGCGCTACAAACTGAGATATTGTGAAAGCGATGACCAAAATAGATAGAAATGCGAAGAACATACCTAATTGGTGTTGTTAGGAGTTGGATTCCTGATTCTGCACTACTTGTTGCTCGATTTCAGATGTCTGCAATTTCATCAATACGAGTGAACTTGGAGCTGACCATGAATTTAATTAGAAGAGCAATCACAACTGTGTCGAGAAAAGAAGAAAAAACAGACCTTGATTTTTCCCTCTGAAGTACGATGGATGATTTGGCTGCTGGATTTAGAATCTATGGATTTCGATTTTTTTTAATTTCGTGTCACTCAAACAGAATCAAGGACAAAATTTCTTAAATTGAGTGTGCTCTCAAGCAATGTTTTTTTTTTTTTGGGTCGAAGGAAGGAAGAGTGGTTTTTTTTTTTGGTCGAATGGAGAATGGTTTATTGGTCAAGGTTTTAGAGTTAAAGATAAAAGATTTAGAGGGGATATAAACATTTTTTTTTTGGGGCGTATGAATTTGCCAGAGTTTTGTACCAGTCAAATGTAACTAGAAAAAAATGAGATTTTACTAAAAGGATTAGGAGATTGCTAAAATTGAGTAGATGAATCTGTGTATAAATAGATATCATTAAGCTCTTACAACGTGAGCCATTAAGAGAAAAGTTTTAAGTAAAGGTTTTTGGTTTTCAAGTATAAAATAACAAAAAATGAAATGCTTAAGGATTCTAGTGCATCGTGTTGATCTTAGAGACGTGTGAGAGATTAGTTGATTCCAAAAATAACTAGTAGCTTGTAACTAGTATATCGGCTAAAACATTGTCGGATATAAAGTTGCAACCGGAATATAAAATTCTCCTCTGTTTCTAACAATTCAAGGAGTATACTTGAAGTTGCCTAAATCCGATTCAGTTGAACTTGTAAGTTTTTTTATAAACAATACTTGAGGTTGAACTTGTAATTAAGTTACCTCAAAGATCTTCTAAATAATATCGTTTTGAAGAATCATTTGTGTTAAGTTCATTTCAGAGTCTAAATCTCTAGGTTCTTTTTTTCTTTCAATAAGCTGGGAAAACGAGAAACGGAGAAAACTCTAACCTCATGAAGTGACTAAGCGAATGCCAACGAAGATAAGCTGCAGCAGTGCTCTCACACAAGATCTCAACGAATTCACCATGGTTCCTCTCATCTTCGATAGTTCCTCGCCTTTCCTTCGATCAACTGCCCGGAAATTTCTCAGGACAGTCAATCAAAGAAAAATCGAAGAACTATAGAAGAGAGAAACCATATGATTTTGGGTTTCAAACAGTATATGTCTTGTATCATTTGCTTTAGGCTTATGTAATCTTTTTCTTTCTTCTGCAATTAAAACAAATTACCTATCAGAAAAATTAACAAAAAATTGGATCTACAATCAAACAAATAAATTACTCATCAGAAAAATTAACAAAAAATGGATCTACAATCAAACAAATAAATTAGAAAAATTAACAAAAAAAAATGGATCTACAATAAAACAAATAAACAGGCTAAATGGATTAATTAGAAGGATCAATAAACCCTTTTGTAACTAAAACAAATAGGTTATCAGATCTGAGGAGGTGATTTGAAAATTAGAATCAGGATAAAAATATCGGTTAAAAGATAGAACCATACTTAATGGATTAATTACAAGGAACAAATAGATCAATTAACCTATTGATTACTTACCAGATTTCTTGCGAAATGGAGGAGGAGCCCGTGATTTGTCACGAGTGGTCACCTCCACCAGTGGAGATCGGCCATGGTAATTCATCGGAGATTGGCCGCGGTAATCCGTCGGAGATGAAATTGAAGGAAAGAATGAAAGACAAAAACAAAAACAAAAAAGTCGAAGCTTAGATATAGAACAAGAGGAGGAGATTTGTTTATAGAAAGAGGGTGGGGTAAAGAGGAGATAGGCCAAATAAAGAGGTGCAATGAACATTTTCCGAATTTCACACACCTGTCTCAATTTTATATAGTAATTGTTTATCATTAAAGATTAGGTCAGCATCAACTTTGCTAATATAGAGGAGATAAACATTGAATTCTCCAGATTTTACGGCCTTACCAAAAACGTATGTAATTTATATTTATTATTATTTTATTACCGATTAGTTGATCAGCTTTGTTGATAAAAAAGGTCTAGTGTAAATTTCCCGGATTTGACGAACATAGTTACTGACACTTGCGTTTCACGCGTCAGTAAATTGTATATCTATCATTCAAAAGGTATCATTCTCTTCTTCTATTTATACAAAAAAAGTTAATATCCTCTTCTGATACCAAAAAAAAAAAAACAAGTTAATATCCTTTCTTTTTTTAGTTTATCTTTCAGTTGTCGTGCGAGTCGGTGTGTGATTGGAGCACACATGTAAGCACTACTTTACAAACAATGCTTCATTGCTTCAGTTGTAGTCTACCAAAAATATTTTCAAAACAAATATTTATTTATGGATGTGTAGATATATATGCTTTCTACCGAATATAATTCCTTTATAAGATTTTTCATTTAATTTATTTAAATAATGTGAATTAGAGGAAATTTAATAACATGTATTAGATTGTTGACGTGGGCAAGAGAAATTTATATTTAGAAATTTGATTTCATTATTAGTAATAGGAACAATATTATATTAGGAAGTAGGAACAACATAGATTAAATAGTTTTTATCAAACAAACATTGATTAAATAGTCTCAAAAGAAGTGTAAGTCAATTACTATCAACCATAGTCAAACCAAATATTTATGTAACTTAACAAATAATAATATTATGATATAAAAATATTGTAACTAAACAGGTGGATGAATACAATTGGAATAAAAATGAAATTTGAAGAACCGTGCTTTGCAAGCGGATAGGTAATTTCATTAGAACTTCGAATAACAAGAATGAACTTTGACATTACGATACTTTGATGCCCATAATTTGACATCTTAACAAAGATTAACTAATTCAAATTTGATATTGTGCCATTCAGAATGCTGGTTAGTATTTTGCAATTTTCTTCGAACAAAACCAAAGTAAAACCAAGGTATTGGAGTAATTAAGGTAACTAGTAATTATAATCCCCTTTCGGCTCCCAAAGGAGACATTGCAATACCCAAATTTGCCGATCTCCACTATTTTGGACTGCCAAGGTGGTCACGCACCAACCAGCCATCCTTAACTCGCATTGTATATGGATCAAAACTTGCATCAGAATTACATTTGACACTACTTGATTGAAAGTGGACGAATCCATTCTGTATGAGAAGATGAAACTGAACAAGCATTAGAAGAGATTTCTGAGGGCATTCGAGAATCAGAATTACAGCATCTATACGAACGGCTTTTCAACCACTCCGAGACCGACCTCTGAGCTTGCAAATTAAATGTTTATGATTGTGTTTAGTCGTTTTTGTTAAAGAGAAGGTTGTTCCTTCATTTCCAAACACGTCAAATGATCCAAAAAGGTAGTAGTTTGTAATGTTCCGTAAGACTTTTTGATTGTCAAGATGTCGATAGTTATTAGCTAGTTAATATTTTCTCAATAATACAAAAAAAAAACAAGATTTTCAAGATTTTCCAGCTAAGCATTTATGGTATTAGAACGGTATGGTTTCCTTATTTTCCATTCTTTCTTGTTTTCTTCCAAAATTTCCTTTTTCTCATAATAGATATTAGTAAATCAATAAGTAATCTATCCAATAAACAACCGCTTCATCAATAAAACCCAAAAAAAAAAAAAAAAAAAT
>OVAY01001577.1:0-16585 GCA_900406395.1 Kernera saxatilis | reverse complement strand
AAAAAAAACCCCCTTCAAAAAAAAAACCCAAAAAAAAAAAAAAAAAAATCATCTTAAAATCAGAAAACAATAACGGAAACTCTGTTACAAATGTATGCTCTGTTTCTTTTCCAAGCACTAAAAAATTATACTATACATTTACATTCTCCTATATCAATCATCTCTATGGGATGCTTCTAAGTCAACTCAAACGATCCTCCATTAATGTCCGAGTTCTTAATGGTAATGTAGAGAAGAGAGAAGCAAATAGCGATAAGTCCCGACCAAACATAAACAATCGTCGGAGTTCTTCCTCTTCTTCCCATCAATCCTTTCGCAAACGGATACATATGAACCAGAACCCAAACCGCAAAGAAAGTCCCTCCGATCAGATTGCTCCACTGTGGATTCTCACTGAAAACCGTCCGACAAACCGCGAATAGAATCGCCACAATGTTCAAGATTATGATCGTTAACGGAGGAATCATCAAAGAAGTCCACTTAAACAGATAAAGATCAGCGAACTCATCGTCTTCGTCATCTCCGGTTGAAGATTTCGAAGTCAACGTGAAGGAGATTTCGATTCCGGCGATGACTTTGAGTATACCTTGAAGAACAGCGACTAAATGTGCACTCGTGCCACCGATCAACCAGAACTGCTCGTTTCTCCACCATTCTTCTAAAGAGATTCCTGACCATTTGACTTCAAGAACAGCTAAGCCACAGAGAGACAGTGAGATTACCAAAAGGTAAACGAGGAAGGCTGGCTTGAGGCTATCGACGACGAACTGACCGGAGAAGAGAGATAACGGCGGGAGGAAGCAGTAGGTTAAGATGAAAATGCTTGTGAATGGGTAGATTCCGACGTTGAGGTAAGCTATTCTCTGCAGGAGTTTGAGTTTTGGACCAGCTAAAATAGCGTTGTTTCGGGAGAAGAAGATCTCTACTGATCCTGTGGCCCATCGGAGAACCTGGTGGAGCCGATCGGTCAGGTTTATCGGTGCGGTTCCGCGGAATGCGTCTGGTTCCGTTACGCAGTAGAACGATCTCCATCCTTTTTCGTGCATTCGAAAACCGGTCACTACGTCTTCGGTTACAGAACCGTAGATCCATCCGACGTTGATTCCCCATTCCGTCTTGTCCTCGTACCAGCACGAGATCACGTTAACCGCCTCGCTAACTGTCGCGAAATCCAGCGGTTCGCGGCTTCCGGTTAACGATCCAGGAGGGCGTCCGCGTCGGCTCGAGTGAACCGTGGCTAGTGGCCTACCTTGGAACTCTGCGACCTTTACCGAACTCACTAGCAAGCTCGAGCTACCGAATTGCTTTGGAATCAAACCGATATCGACCCGTTCTTCGTCCTCGTCGTCAGTGAAGTACTCCGGTTCAGAAGCTACTGTTGCGTTACTGCGTTTCTTGAGCCGCGGGAAGCAGCAGCTGCAGCAACCAGACGGTTCTTCTTCCACAAAAACATCAGGTGGGTCGAAACCGTAAAGCGCGGTTCGACGGAAGAGACATCCCGTCCCGACATACATTGGACCTTGGATCCCATCAAGAGCACGCAGATTAATGTCGAAGAAAACAGTATTGTTGTTAGCATAGCGATCAGAGGGATCGATTCCTTCGAACCTCTGAGGAAACTGAACGTAGCTAACACGGTCGCCATCACGGTCCATCATGAAACAGATCCCATCTCTAAAGGCTCTAGAGTTGTAGACATAATGGTCACAGTCCAAGTTCAAGATGAACGGTCCATTAGACATTATAGCCGAAGCTCGGACCAAAGCGTTCATAGCTCCTGCCTTCTTGTTATGGTCATAACCAGGCCGTTTCTCGCGGCTCACGTAAACAAGCATTGGTAAACGAATGTCTACTCCTTCGAAATCCAGCGCACGCCCCTCACCGCCTCTCCCTTTAACCGGTTCATCTCCAGGAGGATCAAGCAACACCTGTAAACAAAAACAACCATTCTCTCAAAAGTCAAAACGCAAACGCTATATCAAACCAATTAGAGATCAAACCAAGTGTTTTCTTTACCTGTATAATACTAGCGTGATCGCCTCTCGAGTGGTGCGTACAAGGGACAGACCAAGTACCAGGCCAATGAGTTCCATCGCTCATCCAAGTAGCTTTAGGAGCTACTATACTAGGCTTTGGTTCCTTGACTTGATCCTCCTCAACTTTCACCTTCCAATTCTTCCATTTCTCTAAAGCTTTAATCTCTTCTTTGCTATTAAACGCATCTGATCTCCTTCTAATCGAATGAGACAGAGCGTTAACCCGAACCTTAAACTCCTCGTAACCTCGTTTCACATACCGTCGCTCTCTAACAAAATCATGTCTTACTTTATCCTTATAAGGATCTCTTTTCAAACCAAAGTAACTTTCCGGATTCCGCGGCTCGATCTTATGTTTCCTGCAAAACGGAACCCATATTTTCGCAAAGCTAGCCGCTTCAGCCATTGCTTCAAACGTTAGAAGCGATCCACCATCGTCCGAAATGTAGCAAGAGAGCTTCTCAAGAGGATAATCAACCGATAAAATCGAGAGGATTGTGTTGGCTGTGACTAACGGAGGCTCTTTCTCTGCATCAGCCGTTGAAACAAACACATCAATACCAGGAAGATCTGATTTCCCGGTTGGGTTATTCGGGTTTGGTGATTCGAACTTCGCCTTTAAGGCTTCGATATCGGTTGCGTGGTTAACCGGAAACAGCTTAGGGATTTGATCGATTAACCAAGAGAAAGCAAACCAGAGTTCGCAGATTACAGAGAGAAACCATAACCAGATTGCTTTATCGTTTGGGTGGCTGATTCTCCATAAGAGAAACAGACCAAGAGATACTATTCGAACAACTATTAGAATCCTGCAACAACAAAAAAAAAAAACAAAATCAATGTCCGAAAATCTAAGAAAACATCCTTAAAACATCATGTTTTATGTCACATTCACAGTGTTTGTAACTGACACGACACAGCTTTCAAAAAGACAGAGAGAGAGAGAGAGAAATGTACCGATAAAGAGCGATGATGATCGGAGAGATTTTGACGATACGCGTTAAGGGATGAGATATCTTGTAGAGCAAGGTATCGTCTTCTTCACTGATTCTCAGATCGGTTTGATCCGATTCGTCGTCGTCCTCTTTGTAAGACGAACCGGAATCGATGTCTCGGAGAATGATTTGAACAGGCGGCGGATTGTTGTCCGGCGTCGGAGGGACATGGACGGTGTAGCTGGCGAAATCGGAGCTGCTTCCGAAATCGCTTCCGATATCTCCGGTGGAATTGGATACGTGGCTGATTCTAGGGTGTCTTCTAGAACATTCTCCGAACATCGTTTAATCCTTGTTTTTTTTAATTAAAGTAAATCTCTTTTTTTGTCTAGTCGCCGGAAACTGGAGAAAAAGACGGAAAAAGACGGCACTGAGTATAAAAGGTTTCTCAGATTAAGAAGACGAAGCCATCATAGAGAATCAAATCAATTCTCGATTTTTTTGTCCAGAAATTAATTAGATTGAGATATTTGGAATTAAATCCAAAAGAAACTCTTACCTTTTTGAAAGAAATCAAAATCAGTATCGAGATTTCTAATGTTACTTCTTCTCTCCTTTTTCATTTACCATAAAACGCAAAATTCTGAAACATCATCAAGAAACACGAAAAATAAAAAATACTTTTTCTCATAAGAACAAACGAAACCCAGAAGCAGGATTTAGGTGGATTTTGATGATTTTTTCTCAGGGAATTTTTTTTTTTTTTTTCCCTGCGAGTGTTTTGTGTGTACTTATGGGTTTTTTTTTTTTTTTTTNNNTGGGTTTTTTTTTTTTTTTTTGAGATTTGAGGTTTTCTACAAAATCCTCTTAAATGGTCAACAAATGGTGGGAGAGAGGAGAAGAGATTTTGTTTCCTTAATCGCAAAATTATTACTAACTTTTAAATTTTGGAAGTTAATATTTTATTGAATAATTCATTAAAATGTGTTGAACAGCTATTAATGCTTGCAGCAAGAGACGAAGAGTATACGAAGAGTATTTTATAAAGGGTATTTTCGGAAATTCGTCGTCGTTATGTCTATTTTATGACCTTGTCCAGAAAGGAACAAAGATTACGACCCAAAATGGAAACGGTTAAAGGTAATTGGGGAAAATTTGTAATAACAAAAGTATTGATTTCACATTTCAGCAATTAATACTTTTATATTGTACTAGCGCACATCATAATCTTATTTTGGAGACGACGCATCATAATATGGAGAACATAACTTTTAATTTCTTTAGTAGTTATGATTCAATGAATTCATCTACTCAGAATCAGAGTATTGATCCCTCTTTAAGAAGGTTTTAGATGAAAATTCACTGAACTAAATGGATTAGCTCTCCCATTTAATAATTTTTTTCACATCCCATATCGCTAAAATCCTTTTTTAAGAGTTTACATATACATGACAACGGCTATCGTATTCTCAACAAAAAAAAGATTCAAATTAGTGGAAATTATATTATGATCCGTGTCGAGTGCGAGATTAGTGAAAATGAGGTTTTATGAGTGGTGGGTCCTTTTACACAAGTAGATGATTTTCCAAAATTCAAAAAAAAAAAAAACTATTTTTTCTTTCGTTTGTTTCGCGTTCGTCAAAGTCTAAAGTTGATTGTTTGGCATGCAGTGCTAAAATTCGTTTTTATGATTTCATATTTATAGGTTCTACAACTTTAATTTGGATTAAACTATTACTTTATTGAAGGTTTATTGTTGATCAACTATATCCGAACGTCTTGAATGAAATTAAAATTTAATATTCTCTTAACCCTCGAGTTTATGATGTATTCACTAGTTTACCCACAAATAGAGTTTATGGTAAATCCTCTCCTGTATAATTTCCTCACCTGCCATTTGATTGCCATTAACGTATGGAGTACTAATTTATTAAAGGAAAACTTATATCGTTAGTTTCAGTTTTATAACGTAAATTTTTGTCACAATAATAACGAACTGTTTTTTATTTACGTTTTTAAAATTTATATATTTTGACTAATTATAATTATATAACCCTTTTAGTTACACCTTAAAACTATTTATTATATGCATTACTATATTTATTAATTAGTTAATGCAGCAGGCACGCATTAATTTCTTATAACTTTGAACTATTTCTTTTATTAAGTTTTCAATAATTTTTTTTAACGAGTCAAGTTTAGTATGCTTATCAAAAGTCAAAACTATTACTTGTTAATTAGCAATTATAGAAAATACTACCGAAGTTATCGTTTTAACTAAAAATATAAGAGACATCAAAATATGTTGCTCATAACAATAACAATTTTTATGGATCAGTGGTCTAATGTCATAATTTTATTTATCAAAAATATAACGATTTTGTTGAAATTAATTTTACCACTATTAGACTAAATCCAATTTATGGTTTGGGACAACTGCAGGTAGGCAGAGAATAAAGTAAATGCATAATGTAAATGGGCGTAATTGACAATAATTCTATTTAAACATTATTTGAACAGTTGATTCCTAGTTCTACGTGGACTAGGATTAACAAGGCTAATCCCATGTAATATACTAGAAGACTAAATGACTCGAAGGAAAAAAACACAAAACCAAAAGTAAGAGTAATTGAACAAGAGATTCTAGCTAACTGCAATTGACAGATTTTTCTGCAATTCATAATTCCATAGTTTGTGAATTGAGATTTTCTTGGTCTCTCTTAATCGCAACGATCGTCTTAATAAAATTTGTTTAATATTCTTGCTTCCGAATCTTTCCCCAAACACAATTTTGTTAAAACATAATTTCCTTAAACACAATATGTAATAACTTGTAACGGGCCATACCATAGAAGCTAACAAGAAGAAACAAATCTTGCACGATAGGGTCCAAAACATTGTGTGGATAAGGCTTTAACTACGCATTTTGAATTGTTATAAAAGTTAAGATTTTCTTAATTAAACAAAAACAAAATGAAGTGCTATTCGCATGAACTTTTCTCGAGGTAGCTTCTAATTAGTTCTTCCGTTGTACAATTGTTTCACGGAATGTACATATCAAATTAATAAGCATATATTTGGAGTACATATTATTTATTTATGTATTTCAATAAATGTGTAGCTGAATTTTGATATTGTTGTTTAGATATCTTAAAGTGTTAGTTAAATTTAAAATATATGAATCTAAAAAAATCATTTTAATAGTGTGATTTCTATTTAAAAGTTAAAACAAGTTCTTAATATTATGAATTATGATTATAAAATTAAGAACTTGTACTTGGTAATTCGAGTTAGATAGTTCTTCAAACTCCAAGTGGGTTAATCGCTAGATTATTAACTCTATTGTACTTGGTAAAGGCTTTGAATGTTGGTCTACAAAATATTTGTTTTTAAAGCATGGTTTGCTTTCTTTGACGAAGTGCAAATGTATTTACTTGAAACGGCAAAGTTGGTTCGTATAGTTTGAGACTTTTATTATATATATATATATATATGTCAAATAAAGTGTTTGGTGACGTTCAAAAAAAGTGTTTGGTATGGACCGTATGGTCAAGTCAAGGAAAATGTCAAGAGCATTGAGATTCAAATCAAACAAAGCCATACAACTCTCTCTTTTTTTTTGTCTTCACGTTTCTTTATAATACTTTTCGACAATGTCAATAAATGTTATACTTTGCTTTTCTAATTCGATTAATTTAGAGCGTTTTTTATAATTTATATAATCAAAAAAATATTAAAAAGATTAGATATGGTTCTTAATTAAGAAATACAAGAACCGACTCTTATGTGCCACGTGTCTGATTCATGTTAATTTGAATGAGAAAAAAAAAAAAAAAAAAAAAAAAAAAAATTTTTTTNTAAGAACCGATTATTATTATTTTTTTTTTTAAAAAACCTCTAATAGAGTTCTCCTTTGGAGCACCTAAATCTAAAGTTTTTATGAAAAATTCTTAACTCTAAATTTATAATTAAAAAATAACTAAAATCTTTTTCTAAATTTTTCAGTTGATCATACTCTAACCATTTCTAGTATAGTGAAGGGTGGCGAAATATCCGAAATTTTATATTTGAATAATGAAATAACAATTAGTCGGTACTTGGGTTCGAGATCCTCGAGCCCAACTTGATACTTGATGTGGATCAAGATTCAAGATTTCATACTTTTTAAATATTTTTCATATTTTTTTTTCTCAGAATGATAATGAACTTTTTGCCTCAAATCTCAGTCTCTTCTTCCCATGAATCTCCTAATGTTTTAACCGAATCTTTGAACATAATCTATACAAATATAAACGAAATACCAATACTACCCTTCAATCTTCGCCACCGTAGATCCCCTCCTTCCTCCTCCCTCCGCCGCAACAACACAGCCAGCTAAAACAACCGGCACAGCAACAACTCCGACAACACTCAGACTCGGGGCATTTTAGGCATTTCCAACAAGAACATTTCGGACATTTAGGCTTTCCAAAGCAGCTGCAGCATTTGAACTTTGGACAGGAACAACCAACACAGCTCGGTTTCTTGCAGCAAGAGAAACATCCCTGCAACGAAGGACACGAACACTTGCAACAACCGCACTCGCCGCAACCGCTGCAACTGCAACTAGGTTTGGGACACTGAGGGCATTTTGGTCTGCACAGTCCAAAACTACAACATCCTTCGGATTCGTTTCGCCGACGGATTTCTAGCCAAATCTTCTTGAGACGAGACTTAGTGGTTGTATTCTCCATGTCTTGTATAAACCGGTAGAGATGTCTAATGTAATCCGGATAGATCTCGAGGTTGCAATGTCCACCACCTTTAATCCAAAGCGGTTCATACGGCTCCTTCGCCATTTTCCAAAGCCTGTTTCCATGCAGCCAATTCACCACATCATCTTCTGTTCCCTGCGTAACGATATACAGTAAGATCGGTAAAGTTTCTGGATTCAAATAGGGCTGAGTCCGAGGATACGAACAAGAGTCAGCATTTGCTTACGTGTATGACAAGAACCGGGCATTTCACCTTCTTGATCTTGTTTACATTCTGCGATTTAAACAACAAGAATCAGCTAAAAGATAGTGTTTAGAACCCCAAGACCAGCATAACGAAAAGCTGAAAGCGAAGGAGATCTTTACCGAATAAATGTCACAACAAAACTTGAACTTGACATGACACAGAACACGAAGACCAGAGAGAATGCCACTATGAAGAACCACGCCTCTAAGCCGAGGAAGCTTAGAGGCAAGGTGTAGCGTCGGTCCACTGCCAACGGATTGACCATACAAGATCAAATCCTCTTGTCCAACCCCATATTCGGTCTGCAAACACTCGTAAACCGCCTCTATATCCGCATATGTATCATACTCACTCGGCTGCAAACACAAATTATAAACCACTAAATCGTAAACCGGAGAGAATGTTCAAACGGATCAATCGAAAAACTCAACATATCGCCTGATCAATCGATCCATGGTTCGACACAGAACATTCCTAGGCTCAAAGAGATTGATGCCGAACATTCCAACACCCTAGGAAGGTAACTAACTACATTTTCGGAGAAAATTATGTTCTTGAGCTTAAATCTAACAAGCATGTTAATAGAGGAGACGCATTGACACACCTTACCGGTAGAAGCTCCGTAGCCTGAATAATCATACCTGAAAACAAAAATAAAATCAAACTCTAAGCAACAAAGTATAAATGTACCGTCATAAATTGAACTATATTGATTATTACAATGAAAAAAGGTGTTACACCTTATATTTCACCTACCCATGTTCGGATTTGAATCCAACGTTATAAAAGAGTAAATACAAATTGATGGTGGTAGGTGTGAAATTAAAATTTGGGGTAACCAAAAGGTCAAATTCAAGGAAATTAAAACGCAAATAAACCCAAAAAAAAAACACCAAACATTCGTGTATAAGTTACAAAAAAAAGGGAAAATAAAATTTGTCGGAAACATCACCAAATCTTGAGCTTTTTGGGCAACGAGACAAGAACCCATTCCCCAAAAGCGTGAGCTTTCTCAAGAAATATAAAGACAACCAAAAAAAAAACTTATCGAAGGAGGAAAAAAATGTGAGGCTTTAACCAAAAAAAGAAGAAATTGTAACAAATATAAAATTCATTTCCCAAAAAAAAACAAAAAATTAGAGAAACAACGCTTAATTTAATTATAGTAAATTGATGTCAAAAAAAAGAAATTATAGTAAACTGATAGAACTGTCTTTAACAGTCCTAAGCATTAAAAATATAAACATTTCCAAGAAAACTCATTAGGCCATTAGAAGTAAGCTACTTGCTAAACAAGAAACGACGACGTATGAAGAGTATGAACATCTGAGAGAAAGAGATATATAGAGAGAGAGAGAGAGAGACCCCATGAGATTGACTCGGAGATTGACTTTGAGTTGAACAAAGAGATCAAAGAGTTGTCCCAAATCTGCGGCATTTCCATGAGAATAGAGAAGTGTGAGTCTCGCGTTAGGGTTTCTCAGGTAAAAAGCCACGACTTTGTTGCCTCGCCTCGTCTTCACCACTCTTACGTCGAGAGATTGGTCTCCGGCGGCGGGAAAGGTGGAGGAGGAGGAAGCGGAGGAGACGGCGGAGAGTTTTCCGTCGGGGGTTTTGGTGAGGTGGTAGGTGGGAGGAGAAGGTGGGAAAAAGGCGAATTTGGCGGCGAGGTGAGAGAACATGCACCCCATTTAATTACGGCGGAGAATCCAAAGCTCTGTGCATCAGTCCGCCGCTAGAGAGAGAGATAATCAGAGGAGGAGAGAGAAAGGAACTCAGAGACTGAAGAGAAAAAAACAGAGAGAATAGAAATAAAAAGACTAAAGAAAGTAAAATGAAAATGTTACAAGAGAAATATAAACAGAGAGAGAGAGAGAGAGGGAGGCTCTGAGTATGAGAGAGAGCAGAGGAAGAAGAAGAGAGAGAGAGAAAGTGTGTGTGTGTGTGTGTGTGTAAGCGTGTGAGAGTGAACGTGCGTTTCCTAGGTAAATGGTTAGTGCTCTGTCTTACTGTTTCTTCTTCGTTTCTATTTTTTACCATTTGTTTTTCTCTTCATTAATTTGTTTTTTTATTTACACTTGCTAATTGTAAATATTTAAGGATTTTTTATTTTTATATATAGAGCAAAACATGGAAATGAACTTCACTTCATTGCTTTGTCGGCTTCTCCTGTCTGCACTCTTCTTTTTCTTTTTTTGCCATATTCTTTTAGTAATTGTAGTAAATCTCTTTTAACTTTCTTTTCTTGCAATTTTTTGTTAAATTATTATTGTGATTTTTTTTTTTTTTTTGAAACTATTATTGTGATTTTTCCTTATCAAAAGTTTAGTTTTTCCTTGGAAAAAATTATGCTATTTTTGAAAATCATAATTATAAATAGTAGTAACGCCGGACAAAAAATATATTGCTAATATAACCAAGGTTAAAATTTTCTCAAAACAATACCTAAGCAGTGTTTGCGTGATCACTGATGTCTCCTTTTTATTTTTTAACTTAGGACTTGGTGATATAAATCTTCTAAAAATATATGTTGGGAAACTATATATTTTCTTTACAGAAGTTACAATTATATGTGTGAATTGGATTATAGTATAGGGAAAAAAATAAATTATTGAAATAAACAGTATTATGAAAACAAGAAAGAAACTGACCTTCTTTCATGTCTTACCTTAGCTGACAGCTTTATGTTTCCATGCTGAAAAATAGACTATTCAGCATGGCTTTGCTAGAAAAAAATGCTCTGTAGAACGAAAGCACGATTACATAAAGAAAAAAAATCGAAATAAGTAAATAAACCAAATAAAAGTAAAAATGATATGAAACTAATAAATTCTAAGATCATCTCCGATCCAACTGCAAAACTCTATTTTAATGTAAAAATTATACTAAAAGCTCTCCAATGGAACTTTAAAAATCACACCATTTTAGTGTAATACTAGAGTGTCACACCAAATTTGGTGTAGCACTATTCACAATGCCAAACATTATTCACTTATTTTATTAATAAAATAATTAATTAAATAAATATAAAATAATAAAATAAATATACATAATAAATTATTATATGAATTTATATATGAATTTAAATAATTTATACAATTATAGTATTTTTATTATTATTATGTATTGAAATATTGAATATTATTATATATTTTAAAAAATATATTTTAATGTAAAATGTTTTCAATATAATGTAATTATATGATAATGAGTATTAATTAAAATTATTAAATAATAATTTTTTTGTTGAATGAATAATATAATAATAGATAATATTAGTTTTAGTGTGAAATTTGGTGTTGTGGTTGGAGATGATAATTTTTTGGTGTTAAAACTACACCAAATACAGTGTAATTTTTGATTCTATGGTTGGAGATGCCCTAAGGGTTAAAAGTAAAACTAACGAGCTGGTTTTTCTTTACCGTTTCAAAGGAAACGGATTTCACAATATAATCGTTGAGATCGAAAAGTTAATCTATTTAAAATTTTAAAAATACAAAAATATATTATATGCAATAACTAGAAAAAAAAAATATATGCAATAAAAAAGTTGCTTATGTCTAACACAACTACGCTGAACATTGTTTCAATTTAGTTTTTTTTTTTTTGCTAAAAACATTGTTTCAATTTAGTTGCCATATAGTATAGTATAAATATGTATTCAAATAGTGTCAAACACCGCGAGACAACTACAATATTGTTAAATGGCAGTGCAAAGAATGTTTATTTGGGTTTACCATGTCTACCATAGAACAAACGCAATAATAACGTTTCCAACCAACGGTGCGTTGGACCAGTGGTTTAAGCGCAAGCGTTGATGCTGTGCTCCTGATTCGATTCCCGTTGGGAGGAGGATAATCTTCTTTAAAGAGATTTTTAAAAGCTGACTCCGAGTCCGGAGTGGAATTAAGGCCGAAAGCCCGAACCCATCCCGGTATTCAAAAAAAAAAAAAATAATAATAACAATAATAATAATAACGTCTCCGTTCACATACGTTTACTTTTTAATTATGAAGTTTAGTTTTATGTTAAGCATTCATAAACTGTTAATATTTTTTGTGATAAGAGTTAAACATGATTTAAGCAGTTCGACAATTGTGCATTTCCGCATATTGGTGATGTTTAGAATGCGAAAGACAACACTAACATCAGGCAAACACAGAACATATTTTGGACAACGATGGTTATGACAATGTACAAATTAAAATACAAATTTCTTTGGTTATTTTATTTGTTTTTTTCAACCCGGAAGATAAATTCCAAAATTATGTTAAAGGTTAATATATTGTTTAGCTCATATACTTGTGCAGTTGTGCTAATGGTGAAAATTTTAAGAAAACGTGCTATCATTTATAGAAAGTTTGTAAACAAAATAAGAACTGATTAATAATATTGTTGGGAGTGATTTTTTTTTATTCTACTGGTATAAGAGTCTAAGACTATAAGTTATGGAGTACAATTGACAAATTCGTTTCTAAAAGTTGAATTTTATTAAACTCGCTACTTAAAAAAGTTAACTAGCTAATATTTATTGTGTATTTTCTAGTTTGATAGTAATATAAACACAGATTGACAGACCCACATTTATTAATGTTATTTGATGAGAAGCATGTAACGGGACCTTTCATTGTTCACCTATCGTCCAGACACATGCAATAATTGCATGTTTTTTGTCTTTCTCATTATAATACTAATGAAAAAAATCCATCCAAACAAATATATATATTAATATATATAGATATATATAAACTTTTAAATTATCTATATATATGTGGTTTGGTGAAAGCCGCAAACACCAAACAGTTTCAATTGTCTAAATTAATAATTAATTAAATTGTTTATATTCATTTAGGAATATCATTTACTTAATAATGATATCAGAAGTTGATAACTCATGTGTTGGCAGTTGGCACAAAAAAAAGTTGATAACTCATTGTTTCTAAAACTCTTGTTTTATTGTTTAAAATTTTTAAATTCAAATCATGATTTTCCTTGTTACATATAAAAAAAAAAGAAATGATCGTAGACTCGTAGTAATTCAACTCACGAGATTTTAGGGGTATTCACATAACGCATCCAATTTTTTTTTTTAAAGAACAAATACATTGTGAACTTCTCTTTTTTTTTTGTTTTTTTTTTTTTGGTCGAACTGTGAACTTCTCTTTAGAATTGCATTTTTGAGTGATAAAAAAACTATTATGAAATACCTGGTACCTTTTTTTTTTGACTTGAAATACCTGGTAACTTTACACTCGGAAAAAGAAAAAAACATAAATAGAATATATCTTATTTTAAACCATAAAAGAAGATGATATATGTTTGTAGATCTGCCATAAATATATCATAGGCTGGTTTTCGGCTTAAAAAAATTATGGATCCAAATTTTGAAATTTCACGGTCAGAAAAAGAAAAGAAAAAAAACTAAAATGGTGGTATTAAGATATTTGAAAGAATAGCCACAAAAAAAACGGACATGTCACCAAGCTGCGGAGGCGCGTGGGAGTAACGAGGGAATGTGGCGCGTGGAATTTGAGAGAAGGAAACAAGGTTTCAAATGGAGTGTTTGAGATGTTGTTTGACTTTGGGCAAAGAGAAGAGAGATCTCTATGACTAAGCTGGGTCCCACCACCACAGCTTATCAGTTTGCTTACTATTTTAGATTTTGTACAAATCTGTTCCTCTTTTGTGGTCCTCTCCTTGTTTTCCCACTCCTGCTCTGCCACGTGCTACTCTCTGATTTAACTAATTTATCGAATATTCAATTACAAAATGTTTAATGACTTCTTCTTCTTTTTTTTGCCTTGGCTCACTCATTTTTGTTGTCTTTAAACATGTTTTGGAGTTTCAAACACAAATGAAAATGAAGAGTTGAAAACATATTTGGTGTGGCTAGTATGCGGTAGAGTAACAAGTAGAAACAATAAGAAAAGCAAAAAAAGAGAAAAAATTACAATATATATATATATATATATAATTTACATCTTTTATTACCTTTTCCAGCAAAACCATGCTGATTTTATGATGCTCATTTTTTGTTGTTGTTGTCTTTTAACATATTTTGGAATCACAAATGAAAATGAAGAGCAAATATATTTGGTGTGACTAGTATTGAGTAGAAACAACAACAAAAAAGAGGTGAATACACATTAAATTGAGAGTTTGGAAGAAAAAAAAAAAAATTTGAGAGGAAACATTTTTCTCTCATGTATCGTGGGGGAGAGTCTCTGTTTTTATTTGTTCTTACTTTTTCCAGCAAAACCAAGCTGGAATTTTTGTCTCTTTTTATTTTAATCTAATTGATGCAAGAACAGAAAAACTCAGAATAATTAGCTTTTACCATACTTTTTCCTATATTTTTGACACCAATCACACCCAATGAATTTGATAGGCGACTACATCCATGATCCAAAAATCACATAGGAGAAATATATTGTAGAACAAGAAAAAAGTGATAGTATGATTTATAATAAAAATGAAATTAGGTTACAATGGACACCACTATAATGAAATATATTTTTTCTTTTAAATGGTAGAATAGGAGTGAAGGAACTTATATGGATCTTTGTTTTGTCAGTAACTTAAATGGAGATTTCCAAAACATTGTATGAATGTTAAGAAAAAGTATAGAATTGTATAATCATAGACCTATTTCATGAAGATAAATTAAAATAATATCTTGGGACACAACACAAATAATATGTTTGGTTATAGCTTAATATAATTTCCTAAAATTAAAATCAACAAAGACATGACGAAAGGGAACTAAAGGCTAATCAGTTTTGGCTACATATTTCAATAATTCACAAAGGTAAAATTATAATGATAGGTAATTATTAGGGAGTTCATGAATTAAAAAGATTTCCAAAGGTGGAAGGCACAATTACTAATCCACGCAAATTAAGTGGACATACATATAATACGACTAAGAAAAAAACCCATCACTTAATTACCGTACTATTAATTTGATCAAATCATGCTTTATATACTGATTAGAGCATATATCATAATTATGTTTATAACAGTCTTTACAAATTTTCAAAAACGGTGGCCGAGATTACGACAGTCCTAAACTTTCGCACATTTTTTGTTTACGTTAATAATCCACCGAAAACACACAACAAAGTAATCGATATTCGATGTATTTAAGGTTTCTAAAAACAAAATCCAACTATGGTTAATTGGTTATATTGAATAATAATATCGTTTGTCTGGGAAGGCTTAAACGTCACTCTTCTCCTTACAACGTGGATTCCAACATCGATACATTTGTTTCTATCAAGAAAAATCTGCCGTTCTCAAAAAAAAAAAGAAAAATCTGCCAATATCACAAACAAAAACAGACTAAATAAATTAACCGATCGATAAACGAGTAAATAAATACTCCCAAATTGAAAACTGACAAAAGACTATAAAATAAATTTAAACAATGTCTGAGAATGTGAAACGATTCGAGAGCCACGTGCGATGAAAATCGCATTAAATCAAGAAACTGTACAAAAATTAAATACGAAAACTAATACGGGTGCATGCCCTTCGCTGGGACTCGTGCACCAAAAATTTCTACATGCCATTTGTAATTATGGGTTTATCGCAAAAGACGAGAAGATAAAACTACGTTAACTACTTTAAAAAAAAAAAAAAAACTAAAATTTAGTTTTTTTCCAAACGAATTTAGATCTACTTATCAAGCGTAAATAACTATTACAGTCCCGTAATACAAAGTAATACTCCTACAAAGTAATTTTTTTTTTACCAACATATTTTTATCCAAATCACTAGGCCTGGGATTAAAAACCGGAACCGAAAAACCGAATCAAAATTGACCCGAAATACAGGGTTCAGGTTCGGATTCGGATATAGCTTATTTACCCGATGGTTCCTACTAATGTATACCCGTGGGTATCGGTTCGGTTCCGGGTTATATCTGATAACCGATCGGTTACCCGATAAACCGAAATCAGAACAATTAATACATTTAGGGTTTGTACTTCGTCGATTCACCTCCTCAACTCTTATTCCTTTATCGTCTCGAGAGCAAAACCCCTAAATACAAACTGGAATCCCTTTCTAAGTTCGCCGATTCACTTCCGGCGCCATCGTCAGCTTCGTCGAGGATCTAATCGGAGGTATGAGTCGATCTCCATCCTATCCGAACTGTTATGATTTATTAATAATTTCGTCTGGTTAATTTTGGGACTGAGACGTTCATGATTTTGTTGACACACCAAGTACATGGAATAAAAGCAAGAGGAAAGAAAAAGAAACGGCAGGAACGAGTGGTTCAGGTTTAGGGTCAAGGAAGAAGACAGGGTCTTCGGTTTGGGAACACTTCACAAGACTGAAAAACAATTTCGACAAATGTACTTGTCATTACTGTGGGAAAGAAATGAGTTGTCCAACCAAGTCTGGCACATCCAATCTGAAGAAACACATAGATGGCTGCAAGGCATTCAAGGTATGGCGTCAATCTAATATAGAAAAAAAGTCAAACCGTGTTAACTCCTGAAGGTGATAATGGGAATCTGGGTTTCGGTAAGGTAGCTGATCATGTAGTTTGGAAAGCTACAAATGAGATGCTGGTTTTAGCAGAATTGCCCTTAGCTTTCGTAGAGA
>OVAY01001576.1:0-27479 GCA_900406395.1 Kernera saxatilis | reverse complement strand
AAAAAAAAAAAAAAAAAAAAAAATAAACAACCGCTGAACAATTCATTGTTGAATTTGAGGATGCCCATTAATGTAGGGAAGTAGAAGTAGTACTACCCAAAGACTTTTAATTTGTCAATAAATACTTTGTCATCTTTCACTTTTTGAAGTGGATAACTTTCATATATTAATATATTAATAACTTTACATTAACATTAACAAGTAGTACTATATTTGTTTTTCCTAATCAAACATTTTTGTTTTTGCGTATATAGAAGAAAATCAATCCGGTCAATGACCACGATTTTGGTATTTCAATACGTAAATAAAACGAAATAATAGGGTAAAACGGTAAAACACTCTCCTTTCTTCATCTTCCTCACTCGTCAGCTTCATCTCCGGTAAATCAAATCGTCATCTTCCCTCAGAAACTGCCCCACACGATTTACACACACATAAGACACAAACTTTATTATCTGTCAATAAAAGCTCTAATACGTATATGTGTATATATACATACTCATCTACAAATCTCTACTGATTTCTCCATGAACGTCGTCCTTTGATTTTCCTCAATCAGCTTTTCTCTTTTGTTTGTTTTCTTTCAAAATCAGGAGTCATGAGATTCAGATCTCTTATCTCCCTCCTCTTCCTTTTGTTCTTTACTTCATCGGCGTACGCTCGATTCGTCGCCGTACATCCATCTTCAACCGGTCTTATCTCCGATGGAATCGACGGTGGAAATCTCGGCTCCGGATCGATTATCAAGACGGTGGTTTCAGCCCCTCCGGCTGAAGAAAAGGAGGAAGCTTGTGAACAGACGTATGGGTTTATGCCGTGTACCAAGACAGCGCTTGGAAACGTGTTTCTGATTTTGGTTTATGGGTTTCTCATGTTCACGGCGGCGACGTATCTCTCTGCCGGAAGTGAGCTTCTTCTTGAGATCCTTGGCCCTGGAATCGTCGGTGGTTTGTTCCTTCCGATGCTCGGAGCGCTTCCTGACGCTATGCTTATTATGGGTAGGTGAAATGTTTTCTGAAAATTTGAAATTTAGATCTCGAGATGCTTCGATCTATACATTTTCATGGCTTGTGTCTTCAATTTTACCTCTTGAATTGCGAGTTATGGAGAAAAGGAGATACGAAATTGAAATTCATTTTGAGCGAGAAAATCGGATTTTTCTGCTGATGATAAAGATTCGAAATAGTTAGGCGATTCTCTTTGTTGTTATTGTTTGGATTTTGAGAAACAAAAAAGTGAATCTTTGTTAGGTTGTGCGAATCAAATAGTGAGTGATGATGGATGATACTTTGATGGTAACTGATGAACTCATAACTTGTCACCTTCTAAGCTTTTTAGTCAATTTTTTCTTTTTGTGTCATTTATAGTATCTATGCTCTTTTTTCTTTTTCTTGATGGGTTCTTAAATCTTATTCTGTGTTGGTGTTTCTTTCAGTGTCTGGACTTTCTGGAGACGCAACAACTGCTCAAAGCCAAGTCTCTGTGGGAATGGGTTTGCTCGCTGGCTCCACCGTTATGCTTCTCACTGTAATCTGGGGAACTTGCACAGTTGTTGGCAAGTGTGACCTTCGTGATACAATTGCTGTAAACAACCAAGACACTAAAGGCTTCCATCTTAAAGGTAACAAGAAAGTGTCTTATACTTTCAGGATTCTTCGTTTGTCTGGGTTCTTATAACTGTAATCTTTAATGAACACACAAAGTGTTTTTTGGTTTACTATGCGGGTTCCTTACTGTGTGGGTTTACTTCTGTGTCTGTAGATTCTGGTGTAACAGTTGATGTTTGGACCAGCTATGCTGCAAGAATCATGGCTATTTCGGTTATTCCGTTCGTCATAGTCCAGCTTCCACAGATGTTGGACTCAAGTTCTGGAAGACATTTATCCGTGTTGGTTGCTCTAATCCTCTCGGTTTCAATGTTGATCTCTTACTGTGTATATCAGGTAAAACATAAAATTCTCAAGATTTTAGTTCTGAAAAGTATCCGCTAGACTGATGTCTTCTTATTTATTGTACTTTCTCCATCTTGTTTATGAGTTTATTCTTCCTTGTATGATGACATCTAGGTCTTCCAACCATGGATTCAAAGGAGACGGCTTGCTTTTGCGAAGCACAAGCATGTTATATCAGGAATCCTAAAGCACTTGAAACAACATGCTTTGGGAAGGCTTCTTGATGACGAAGGTCAGCCTGATGAACATGTCATTCGAAGGTAAGTCACGGTTTCCTTACATGGAGAGAGCAAAAAAATTTCTAAGGAAAATTACTCGGTTTCAACTTGTGCTCAAGTTTATCTGTTTATTAGGTTGTTTGAGACAATTGATGCAAACAAGGACGGACACTTATCAGCGGCTGAACTAAAGGCGCTTATCATTGGAATCAGCTTTGAGGACATAGATTTTGACAAGGATGATGCTGTGGGAAAAGTTCTCCAAGATTTTGATAAGACTCTTGATGAACAAGTTGATCAAGAAGAGTTTGTCCGTGGAGTTAAGCATTGGCTTCTCCAGGCAATGGGAGCTTCTGGTCCATCTGGTCCTGATGCCGGTCCTCGAACAATGAAATTCCTGGACCATTTCCATGTGGTAAGAGAGACTGTTGAAACCCTATTTGAACACACTTGGGTCACAAAATTTATCTGGCATTAACGCAATTACTTTTTGTCTCCTTTTTTTTATTTGCAGCAAACAAAGAGAGAGCATGCTCTGTTGGGAGATAACGAAAATGGTGAGAATGATGAGGAATCAGGGGAGGTTGCAGACACAAAATGGATCACCATTAAAGCGGGTCTGCTGCTACTCTTGGGAGCTTCCATTGCAGCTGCATTTGCTGATCCTTTAGTCGACACAGTTAACAACTTCTCCGCAGCCACAGGGATCCCATCTTTCTTCATTTCCTTCATTGCTTTGCCTTTAGCTACCAATTCAAGTGAAGCCGTCTCTGCCATCATCTTTGCCTCCCGCAAAAAGATCAGAACCGCCTCATTAACTTTCTCCGAGGTCCGTTTATTCAATGAACCATCTTTCCGTCTCATCATACTTCCTAAACTAAAACCGTTTCTCAGTCAGTGTTTGTTTGTTTGTTCGTTGTTTGCAGCTATGTGGTGGAGTGACAATGAACAACATTCTGTGTCTCTCGGTGTTCTTGGCAATCGTCTACCTTCGAGGACTAACATGGAACTTCTCATCAGAAGTGTTGGTGATCCTCATCGTTTGTCTCGTGATGGGAGGTTTCGCTAGCTTCCGCACAACATATCCTCTTTGGACATGTTTCATAGCTTACGCCCTTTACCCATTCTCCTTGGGTCTGGTCTATATTCTTGATTACTGGTTTGGCTGGTCGTAGAGATCTCTCTCGTTCAAAGGTTTGTTCACATGAGTGAGTTTGTTCTCGCGTGTTTCGTATTTTCTCTTTATGTTATTAATATGGATTCGAGAGTGTAAAAAACTTAAGTTTGAATTTCTGAGATTTGTCAGTGATGATCAGATTCTTATTAAAGCTAATATTATCTTTCTTGTTTCCTCTGTATTCTATAATTCTCCTACGTCATTATTTTCCCTTTTGTTGCTCACTCTTTTACTTATGTTACGATTCTGTTATTGAACAAAACAAGAGTAGAGACCACTTCACTTGTGAAGTTAATTAGAGATTAAAATTTATCAACTTTTCAAAAAAAACAAAAAAAAGAAAGATGAAATCAACTTATGACTGGCTATTGCTGTTACTGTATAAATCTGAAATTTCTCTTCCTTGTCTCCTCCAATTCAATCATGAAAACGTTGTGATCAATTATACAACTACAATGAATATGTTTAGTTTATTTTAAGTTAAACGTAGAAACGTAATTGTCAGNATTTTAAGTTAAACGTAGAAACGTAATTGTCAGGGTCCCGTAGCTCAGTTGGTTAGAGCGTTGGTCTTATGAGCCGAAGGTCGCGGGTTCGAGCCCCGCCGGGACCAAATTGTGGGTTTCATAATTTTCAGTCCCAAACACTATGGTCCAAGAGGCTCTTCAACGGCCATCTCTTTTTTACCTTTCCTATTTTGGGTCGTGTCCTTAATTCTTTTCATCTCATCAATTTGTCAAATTTGGTTCTCCTAATTCAGTTAAATCGAGATGACATTAAAGGTTGTAACTTTAGTGATCAAAAGAAAGACACACACTTGCAAGATTGGGTTTAAAACACTATAGCTCACAATCAAGTTTTGAGCCATATATGCAGTTATTTCCTTCTTTTGAAATTCTCAACCTGAAATGAAAATGTATCATTGGGTATGGAATGGAATGAAAAAAAATAAAAATAAAATATTAACAGATGTAACCTTGAGATCTGACAAGAGATAGAGAGTGAGAGAGAGGGGACCATTCTCTAAAGCTGACCATCTTTTTTCCCATTTTGGTTCAATCCTTTTCTTACACTTTGATATCCTTTTTAGTTTTTATTATTGAGTTCATGTCTTCTTCAACATGCCCCCTTTTCTATGTCACAAATATCAAAACCCAAAAAATAGAGGTTTTACTTTTACCTCATTAATCTTTCACATAACCAGACTCATCATGAGCTACATGAGATCTTCTGTGTCAAAAAAAAAAAAACAAGAAGACCTTTGATAAAGATTCGAGCTTTTTATCCCTTTTTTTGTTGCTGCAATTTACTTTTTAGGATGTCTAGCCACTACTTCCATATCATCTTATCACATCACATGTAAAGTGTTGCTTCTTTATAGATTCATCTCCCTCCATGATAAAACAAAGTTTTCAATTAGGAGCTCATAATCTTTCTAAAGATAATGGCAAAAAAAATCCAAGGCATTTGCAACGAAATTTGGCATTAACCCAATAGTTTAGTTACTTCGCAATCGGAAAATTATGGATCGAAATCGCATACCCCCCTACACAACACTATTGATCTTAAAAGAAAGGAACTTGCTCTTGTTTAAATTTTCCTTCATTTAGACCAACATGGGTGTCTTCATGTACGTACTAATCTCATGTCCCATTCTTTTCTACTCATTAAATACTACATCGCACTCAAGTTTGGTGGATCTCCTACACCCTTCTTAAAAGTATGTGTTAAAAGAAGACATTGTTGACACTAGACATCAATATCTCTTTTGCTCTTTTCATAAAACGTTTACTTCAAGTAGCCACTAAAGCTATCTCTAATCTGTATTAACGCCTTGTTTTTTCTCTTTTTTTTTGCCAAGGGTTGATTTGTATAGGTTTAAAGCTTTGTAAAACCTGAACTTTCATCTAATGATATTTACAGTTTATCAAAAAAAAAAAAGTAGCCACTAAAACTAAAGTTAGAAAAACAGATTCCAATTTATTTTCATCCGTAAACTCATACTAATTCTCAGAACATCCAATTGTTAAATCAATTAAGAAATAGCCAAAGGAGATGCTTTTCCTTTATTTTGGCATAAACCCAACATTCTAAATCCTAAATTCCAAAAGAAGTAACACATGCAAACTCTGTCCATGGAAAATGACTCTTCATCTATTGGGGCCAAAAGAAGAGATTAAGAAACACAAGAGCAATGATTGTTCCAAATTCCCTTTGCCACTCAAAACAGAGATCATAACTATGGAGACTGAAAAATAATAAATCTAAAATAAAATTAAAATATCATCAGTGGGAATGAACTCTAAACCAAACCACAAATGTCCCCATTATTTGTAAATTGATAGAGCACTGTTCCTCTTTGGGTTTGGCAAAAAAGAAGAAGAGATATTTCTTGAGGAAAGCATTAAACCCACATGGAATAAAGGGCAAAGCTTGAGACTTTAGCTTCAAGTGGGGTTAAAGGTTTCCAATTCAAGAGCATAAGGGAATAACAATTTATTTAATACAACAACAACAAGAACAAATATGCTTCTGAATCAGGATACAACAAACTAACAAACAAGATGTGATCTCGCGCGGCTAGAACATAATTTAGTTTACAGAAAGTTGTCTAATTCACTAATTGATACAAAATGAATTCAAATTGGTAAAGGCATGGACTTTAGAAGAAGAAACCTGAAACTGTTGATCCGAAAACTCAACGACGAGAACACATTCCCTATTCCACGCAATCGAAGCGCCCTGAAACGTTAACAAAAATGCAAGTTAAAAATTTGTTGAATGGTTACATTGTAAAGAACAAGCCTTTGACAATACGAAAGATCTAACCTGGAATACGAATGAAACCGTTTGTGCTGCACTGTCTTTGCTTGTATTTTGTTTTGTTTTTGGATCTTGTTTAATGGCGAGAATCAGAAGAAGCAGACGACGGTTTGTTGTCGCCACCGTGCTCCTCTTGTTCGCCCTGAAACCGTGCTGGTATACGAAAACCGGAGAATTCACCGCTCGAAGCTAACGCAATGCCTGGAATCGCCGATTGATGAATCCCCGGAGGAATATGGTAAGGATGGTGATGCTGATGATGATGATGGAGATCGTCAGTGGTAATGGACTGATGATGGTGAGGATCAAACCAAGCACGAATCATAGGTGTGTTAATGGACTGAAGGGGACCCCTCTGAGAAAAAAACTGACTTTGGCCATAAACTGGCTGAAACGACGTCGTTGTCGCCGGAGAAGCAAACACAAATCCTCCTCCTCCTCCGGCTCCTCCGTTTGCGGCGGAGGAATCTGCTGCTCCGCCGTTGTTCCACGTCACCAGTCTTTGTATCCTTCCGAATTCCAGTGACTGGTGCTGATTCTGTTGCGACTGGTCCCAGCTTCCAAACCCTAACGGATTGCTCTGGCCGGAGAAGAGAACAGGCTCTGTTTGGTTAGCGAAAGGTGGACCATTTTGGAAAGATTGAAGCGAGAGACGAAGATCTTGGTTTTGTGTATTGGCTCGTGATGGAAAATCCGACGGTGGCTGATGATAATTCTGTTGTATAATCTGCGGCGGAGGAGCTTCCGTTGAAACGACAGGAAAAAACGACTTTACAGTGTCAGCTATCGAATCAGAGTCCATTGACGCCGGAAGAAAACTCGATTGATGATGATGATGATGATGCTCTGTTTCTTCCCCGGACCCTCTGGTTGACACAGAGCCACCGCGAATTCCCGTCGCCGGCGTAGAAATTAGGGTTTTTGATCTTCTGGGTTTAGCGTTCGCCGCCGCTTGGCGGAGTGTGTCGGCGGGATTCCAAGGAGGAAGCTCGGCGAGGTCGTCAATGGCGGATTTAGCTTTTTTGATAAGCCAATCAACTGCTTTGCTTGGTCGATCGAAGCCGAGCCTGTCTTGAACATCGTAGAATTGAATCGCCGTCGGAGCTGAGAGCCTGACGCGCCGGTCACGTGGTCCTTTCGCCGTACAGACTTTGCTGTGCCTGTCTTTCCTTCCGATTGACCGGACAATGTGACCTCCTTGAACCTCCACGATCTCGCCGCAACCACCGTTCTCCGCCGCCGCAAACGCCGACTGGTGTCTCATCGCGACAGGAGGCGACGACGGCGAATCTATTAAATGGTGGCGGTGGATTGATTCTTCACCCGCCATTGTTGGAGCATATTGAGGAAATTCAAGGTCGTCTTCGTCCTTTTCGTTGGTGGAGGTAGGATTACGGCGGCGGCGGTGACGGTCGTTAGCCGGCGAGGAATCCAGAGTCACTCGTTTTCAATTCAGTGCCTTTAATTTCCACATATTGCCTCTTCCTCTTCCCAGACCCATTAAAAAAAATCTCTAACCCTAAATCTGCCACGAAATCAGCAATACTTTAGAGACCAGGAAGATGAAGAAGAAGACGTTACCGAATCTTGAAGCTAACCCATATCTGAATTTCTCTTTTTTCGTTTCTGAGGATTGAAGAAGTAGACCAGACAGATGAAGCAAGCGAAAGAGGAAAGATAGAAAGAAATAGAGAGAGGGAGATGTGGAATTGACTAAACGAGAGAACCCAGAAAATATCTTTCGAACTTTCTCGGGAAAATGTACAGCGACGGTAAATAAGAAGAAGAGGTTTTCGGATGGTGAAGAAGAGAGTATTTTTAGTCAAAAAAAGATAATTGAAAACCTTTTATAAATATCTTAAATTTTATAAACATTTTGAAAATATAATGGGCCATAAATGGGCCTAATATTAATTTCATACCATAAATTGAAATTTTATTGGGCCAAACTATGGAGCTGCTCGGCTGATTTCCAAGTACATATTGGGTTTTATTTTTAATTTTCAATTGTGAAATATTTTGGATTTTTGGCACCATAATCCCTTTGATTATTAAATACTCAATAACTATTGATTTCAAATATGTAATTCTTAAACCGTTGTTTTGCACAAATTATAGTTTTTTGTTGTAATAATTTTTGTTTAATTTACTAATTAGATTAATGGTTACAACCAGAGAACTTGTATATAGATCATGTTGGCAGGGGATTATTCCACTTAAAATTCTGTAAAACTGTTTAAAATATACAGAACTTGTATGCACGTAAATTATGATTCAAGGGATTCTTTCTACAGAACGGCACGTGAGAGAAACATGGTTCAGTGAGGTGAGATTCAGAGGGCTTAATTTGTATAGCTCATTCTTTGAAGCAGATCCAAATTAAAGCACTCCATTGTTAACGGTGGTCATGGTTACACCTTTAAGGTTAAGGTCGTAGAGAACTTCGACTTCATATTTTCAAGTATAGTTTAAGACAGTTTCAAAAAAAAAAAAAAAAAGTATAGTTTAAAACAAATGTTCACGTGTATAACAAATATGGAATATGAAGATACGATGAAGGCTTGTCGTCAAATAATGAAGCTATATTGAGAGCACGTGTTTTATAACAGCTAGGTGCATGTGACAGGAAATCACAATCATGGATCAATCGGTTTATCCTATATGTCTTGGTTTAGCTATTTCAATTGTTAACCGGTTCAATTAGCTTTCTTTCTTACGATATATGTAAGGCGTTAGCCATTTGAGAGAATTAATCAGAAAACCTATATTATCTCTTCTCTCTTTCTCTCTCAATCTCAACTCTATCTCTAATCACCATTGTTAACGGAAATCAAGTTCTTAGAGGTGGGGTTTCTTTCTTAAATCCACTCACCTTCTAGATTGATTTATCCCCTTTCTTCGAGCTCACGAAGAGCTTCTAGATTGGGATTAACTTCCATCCATTATTACTGTTTTAGTGCATTCATGTTGTAAAAGTTTTTGTGAGGACTTTGCTGAATTTACAGTATATAGGATAGTGATTAGTGAATGGAACATTTGTTCTTACTTTTGCTTGTATTTTGTTTATGTTTTGCTTTTTTTTTCCTCTTATTATTTACTTATCTTTTGTTGTTAAACTCGCATAAGTACAAGAACTTGGTGTGTTTCTCACATGGTCAGTTAACTCCAAGTTGCACAGCGATCCCTTTTTGCTGGAATATTCCTTTGTTTTGGTCGCTTGCTCATGTATCTTGCCCCTGTCACTATGATGGTAATATTTTGTTCTTTCATAATTTCCACTATGTTTCTCTCTTACTTTTTTTTTTGTATTTTCTTTCACTTTCTTTATAGTAAAAATATCATGATTTTTTTTGAATGAAGCAGTATGAGGTGATAATTTAAGACCAAAAGTATGAAAGACATCCTTTTCCTTCTCTCACTTGCAATCTTCCTCAACGGTGTCGCTTGAGGCACTAATTACGTTCGACCTTTTCAGTTTGGTAAGTTTGTTAAATTATTTATATCACTTTTCATATTGTATTTACTAGCTAGGTTCACTTATTTTTTATTTTTATTTTTGTTTAGAAAGTATCATAGCACGCAAATGGAGTAGGAACATTAACAGGAGCAATAGAAGTTATTGTATATGCTTCTATCACCATTCTCAGTTACAACTCCGTGGCAACGATGGATAAGCTATAAGAGTTTCAGCTATGACTGTTGCTTCTCAATTTGAAATGCAAATCTTCGTGACTATTGAAATGCAAATCTTTGTGACTATTGCTTCTCAATTTGAGTTTATTTTTTGTAAAATGCCCATGAGACCAAAAGAACTGTAAAATCAGAAAGAAGGTAACACAGAGGCAGAATTAAGAACCAACCACACCTATGATCTCTTGTTCATGAAAAAAGGTCTCATTGTTCCAAAAGGAAGAAAGAATCATAATTATGACATGTTACAGTTTTATCCTTGTGCTTGGAAATGTGAACCAAAGAGCCTTATGGTTCACTAATGGAGGCACAAACATGGATTTTATTGATGCAATCCAATGAAGGAGGAGGAGGCAACTCTATCCGGAAAATTGGAAAAATAACCGAGTCAACTCGGTCGGTTTACTCATTGGTTGGCAAACTTAACTCCCTTCTCGATGGAGGATTTCAGCTCTGGCTTCAATGCTTCTAAGCCTTCCTTCTCAAAGTCTGAGAGTGGCCCCAGATCAAGAACCTCCTCCACACCGTTCTTTCCCAACCTCACCTGATTCACAACATAAGATATACAAATCAATCAATCAATCAAACCAATAGACCATAAGGAGGGATGCACATTGAGTGTTTGATTGATGATTACCTTTGAGGCAAAGAAAGGAAGCTCAGTGATTGTGGATTGCACGTATGAGCATTCTACTACATCTGGAACACCATTGAGTCCCTTCAAGCATGCATCAGCGAATAGTGCTCCAGCATAGCTATGACAATTATCAGATTACAGAAGTCAAAAATCAAAAGTAGATTCAAGAAAAGTGAGAACAAATACGAAAAGGCCAGCACAGTACTTACGCCATCGACAATGTAGCTGAACCTTTTCCTGCTTTCGCCTCCACGACTTCTGTACCTCCATCTTGGGTACGCTTGGTGAGGGCGGTGAGTACATCACCAGACAAGTTGGCTTGAGGAGTGGCCTATATGGTGAAAAACAGAGTAACTTGAGTCGAGCTGAGCTAAACCGCAGTGGTAAAAGACATTCAACCTCAGTTTGAGTAGAGAGGAAATGAGAGGTAACCTGAGAGAAGAGAGGGAGAATTGTAACCCCAGCATGACCACCAATCACTGGAACATTAACTTCTGCAGACACAACAAGAATTCATATTAAAGCCTCAGGCTTGGCGTTCAATTTTTCTGGATACGAGGCTAAGAAGAACACAATTTTGAAGCAAAACTCTTGATTACAAAAGAGGAAAGACATCAACACAAACCTGCAACTGGGACATTCGCCTTTCCAGCATAGAAAGTCTTGGCCCTAACAACGTCAAGAGTGGTTACACCAAACAACTTCTTCTCATCATACATACCAGCCTTCTTGAAAATCTCTGCAGCAATTGGAACAGTCGAGTTCACAGGGTTGCTGATCATATTAATAAGTGCCTGAAAAAACAAAAGAGTCACTCCAAAAGTCGGTCATTTGATAATAAAAAAACCAAATTTAGTGGAACAAAAGGAGACATTTTACACCTATTCTTAACATGACCTGTGATCTAATAGTAATATCAATCTCTGATATGAATTATTTGTAAACAGGTGACTGGAATGCGATGGTAGGCTTACATGTGGGCAGTACTTGGCGATGGCAGTGCAAAGGTTCTTCACAATTCCAGCATTTATGTTGAAAAGATCGTCACGGGTCATACCAGGCTTCCTTGGTACACCAGCTGGAATGATAACGAGGTCAGCTCCTTCAAGAGCTTTGGCCAAGTTATCATCGCCCATGTATCCAACAACCTATAAAAACAGAAATGAAACCGCACATGAATAATGCTATAAGTAAGATATCTCAATGAAATAAGAACTATTTGCAGCAGAAGGAAATTCAGCGAAAGAAGATAAATTCCCCTGAAAAAACTGGTCGAGAATGGCATTGACGCATTGTCTATATGAATTTTCTGACGCATGTGAGACAAAAAGAAAGAAAACATTCAAGCCTAAAAGTAAGGTTTCTCGACGAATTGCAGTAAACGAGCACATAGTGGGCAGTTATTGAAGATGATAAATTCTCAGTGAACGGAGAGACTCGAAATCTAGCAGTTGATGGGGACGAATTGAAAAGGGATCAAGGAGATGGTATACCTCAGATCTGGTGTTGATGTGACCGACATCAGCGGCAACTCCAGGAGTGTTAGCGATATCGTATAGGGAGAGACTAGAGACAAGAGGATTGAGCTTCATAAGGAGGGCAAGAGGCTGACCAATTCCACCGGCGGCGCCAAGGATGGCGACTTTTCGCTCGGGGACGGACGCGGAAGAGAAGCTACGGTGGAGAAGCGACTGCTTCGCCGAGGAAGAAGAACGGACGAGCATAGATCTGAACATTTTGGGATGAAATCTAGGGTTTCTTCTGGGGGGAGATTGAAGAAGCAAATCTAAAAGAGATGCTTTTTTCTTAAGATTTATGTGGTGAAGCTCTGGCGAGACACTCGAGGAGATATATTGATGACTCTTTGCTTTAATGCTTCCAGGTCTTTTTCGGGTTTTTTAAGCTTTTGGTTTAATTTTACTTTAAAAGGAAAAATATCTTAAAAGTTATAGATAATGTAATTTGAACCATAAAGGACACATGATTATTTCCGGATCAATCAGAATTAAACCAACACTCTATCCAAATAAATAATTACTTCTATTCACATTGCAAATCTTGTATTATTGAATCATATCGTGATCTAATAAATTAAAAATTTGCGTTATTAATTATATTTTTTGATATCACTTAAAAGTTAAAACTGGTAATCTTTATGATTAAAAACACCACCTCTTTAGTGGTTATTAGTAACGTAAAAAGTGTAACGATACACATCTCATTATATATTACACGTTATAAATAAGTGATTTCGCCATCGTCTTCCTCACACAGCCCAAACTCTTATTGCCGAACCTCCTCGGGTTGCACCGGAAAATCGCCCAATAAAAGGAAAAAAAAAATGTAAAAAAAAAAACACAAAGCGACGTGGTTACAAGTTAGTGTGAACATGAATATGATTCCTAACAATGACACAAGACTAGTCTGTTCGTGGACATGAAGCGAGATCAGATCAAAGTCTTTGTCTTCACAGAATAATTTAACCAAATTCTCGTAAATACGTGGCTAGAAAAGCAAGAACTGTCAAATATCACAAGCCAGGGGATATATTACCCAAACAAAGCCATTTCAGAAAAAGGACAAAAAAGTCTAAAATCTCTGACACAAAACCTCAAAACGACCCTGGAAAGTAACTCTCTTCACTTGGTATAATAGTACCACAGAGAATAACATGGATTTGTTTCCATCAGAAGCAGTTTTTTTGGTCAAAAAATGGCAAACATAAGATAACAAGAAAACACACTGTACAACAAACTTCTATCAATATCTGGTTTTGATATCAATAGACAATAGAACTTCACAAGTCTCCTTTGAAAAGTGGAAAGGCAAAATACATTTTTCTCAGCATATCAAGAGCTGCTAAAATAACACATGTTCAGCACTTTTTAGCCTATGAATCAACCAGTCAAAAATGATTCACAAAGCAAATCTTCTAGTGCCACTTTATTTATGTCAATTAGAGGATTCTTAAGGTAGGTGAACCCAAACGAATGTCCTCAGAAGATCACAGACAAGTAGAGCCTTGTGTCAATGTTTCAGAAGAATAAAGGAAAAATAACCAGGAAACAGAGTAGAGACAAATAGTCAAAATACACCAATATTATTGAAAACTCACTAATCTGACAAACAAAACCAATCTGCCAACTATGTCTATTAAAGAAAAAAAATACAGGAAGATATCCTAGTCTAATCAGTCATAGAGTAACTAGGCATTCAGAGGCCAAGGCACATTCAGTTCAAGTGCAGAGACAGATAGAGGTCAAAGCAGCAATACATTCATCAATCCAGAGATTTTTAAATTGGCTGCAATCAGGTAATCACCATTAAGCACAAAAACCATCTTCGCCTTGTCAAAAACCTGAATCAAACATCCATTCACAACTCAATTTGGTCATTAGCATCAACAAACAGGTCACTTCAAAAGAAATATTAGACTTTAAGCAGAAAACAAGAACTCCACGACAATTTTCAGGTGCAAGTGGACACTGTTGTCACAACCATACATTGGAAGCTAATAGAAAATAAAATATGAGAAAAACGCAAATAATGATGATGATGGTTGCAGACAGACTAACAGCTTTCGATATTTATAGATGAGATATACTAGTGTACTAGTGCCTAGAAATTATTGTAGTTTACCCAACTATTCACCAGAAAAGGCTATAAAGGCGCAACTTTTCTAGTTATCTGTTGTGAGTAAAAAAGTAAATACATGAATCCATGCTAGCAACATAGACACTCACTTACTATAACTGAACGCAAGCAAATAGCACCAAGTAGACACACGAAAGAAAAAAGCAGAGAATTTCTAGCAACCAAAACTAAGTACAGCAACATGCAAAAAAACATATGCGAAAACAAGAATACGTCAACACGCAAGGACAATGCTCATGCAAAGAAAGCGCTAACACTAGCCAGATCATGCAAAAAGAATAACTCAATATAAGGAAAAACCATCTCACCGTTCAGTAGTTTGGTGGAACGTTAGGGTACATTCCTCCAAGAGGAACTCTTGGCACCGGGGAGGAACTAACAGGCTGATGCTGTCCAGGATATGCTGAAGCTGATGAATGCCCATAGTGCCCACTCTCTGGATAACCACCACCAGACATCGAACTTGGTGGCATTCTATACGGACCACTTCCAGCACCAGGCCCACCATAACCACCACCGGCACCACCCATCGTTCCCGCACCAAGACCACCATAACCCCCAGATCCTGGACCACCGTATCCACTGTAATGACCACCATATGCACCTCCATAGCCACCTCCTCCATTAGCAGCAGCAACGCCCATCGATGATGCTGTTGAATTCATGTGATGCGGTGGAGGTCCTCCTGAGTAACCACCATAAGCACCCAACCCACCAGGTCCACCGTGACCACCAGCTGCACCATAAGGTCCAGGAGGAGGCACCATACCCATTCCATCACCATGACCATGTCCAGGTCCAGCACCACCATCTTGACCTGGTGGCTTTCCTTTCTTACCGTCTATGGCCAACTTACACTGCAAATTCTTTCCATCAATCACCTTTATAGGATCAGCAAGTGCCGCTTGAGCTCCTTCGGAAGTCTTATACACAAACAATGCAAACCCCCTTGATTTACCAGTAACTTTATCGAAACCCAAAGGACCTTCTTCAATATCCCCATAAGCCAAAAACTGATTCAATAGCCTATCCGCAGGCATATCAAACGGCACGTTCGCCACATAGATCTTCCTCATAGATATATCCGAAACATTAGCGGTCGTCCCTTGATTCCCAGCAGCCGCGAGCTGCGTGACCGTCACGCGCCCATCAATCTTCTTAGACGGCTCTTTCAGAGCGAGCAGAGCTCCGTCCACGTGCTTGAAAGTCACGAAACCATACCCTTTCGATTTTGCCGTTACCTTGTCGAGAATCACAATAGCCTCTTCGAGATCTCCGTAATTGGAGAAAAGCGACCGGAGTCCTTCCGTCGTGGTCTCCGCCGCGAGGCCACGGATGAACAGCTTCCTCTGAGAGATATCGGAGTCGGCGGTTGATCGAACGAATTCGAGAACATCGGGATGCCTTACAACAGCCTCTTGCAAGATATCGAGAAGCTGATCGGTAGAAAACCGCTCGATAATCTTCCTCGCGTCTTGTGGCATCAATCGAGACGAAACGGCGCCAACGACTCCATCGTTTAGCATCCCGATGCCATTCTCATCGAGCTTTCGCTTCTTAAACATATCCATGATCGGAAAATTTTCTCTGAAGAAAATAGTTTTCGCCTAAATCCTTAACCCTAGTCGAGCCACAGAGAGCGGTACACACACACACACAAAAATTCGAGAACAAAAAAAAGTCGGCGAGAAAAATAAGAGGGAAGATGTGTTATTTTTATAGCCTAAATTGGGCTTTACAAGGCTTGGCCCAGTAAAGATTACGCCCTTTTATGGCCCATTATTGTTCCTTCATCTCCCTTATCTGTTTCTCCCGCTCTCTCTCTCTCTGCGCACTCTTCTTCATCAATGGCTCTCGTCGGAAAAGTACATTAGCGTTTGAGACAACGATAAAATTGAGCGAAGAATTAGGGAATTTTTTCTGTAATCTTTTCTATTCATCTCCGAGCCGGAATGTCGCTACATTTGTGAGTTCTTACCTGTTATCTGCTTTCCTTGAGCTTTCTCTTCATTTGATATTTTGTGATTTGAAATTAACTTCTAGTTTTTTTTGTGTGGTTTGATTGGATTTGTGTAGAGATAGATTGAATTGTTAATCGTTTCAGATATTGTTTGTTTGAATTTCTTTGACCTATTTTGATTCGAATTCGGAAATTTTGATCTGCAACTACTGTTTTTGCAGAGGGATATACATGGAGATGAAATACCCATTTCAATCAATTCGTGCTCCAATCCGATGCGTTTGGTGTTTTCCCACTGCTATTTACAGGAATCTCAAAGAACCAATCATCTCCAATTCATCTTCTTTGAGTTCCATCAGACAATTAGAGTTCAAATCTGTTGCCACTGTACGGTCATTGTACAATGTGTTTGAGAATCACATCACAGAAGTGAATCCAAGTCTTTTCGAGGTTCAGGCTATGGATAAAGATAGTGAAGCTGATAGTTCTCCGGAGGATAATAGGAAGGTTAAAGAAGAAGAAAGGAGAAGGAAGATTGGATTAGCAAATAAAGGAATCGTGCCATGGAACAAAGGAAAGAAACACAGTGAAGGTAGAGACAGAGATAGAGATCTGTTCTTTTTGCTATCTTTTTTTTCTTTGAGGGCTTTAAGAAGCGAGTTTGATCAACCTCTTAACAGACACTCGAAGACGAATCAAGCAGAGAACTATTGAAGCTTTGAGAAATCCCAAGGTGAAGTCAAGTAAGATTCATGCAATTCAGTGACATTTGTTTGTACAATGAGAAACCATATGAATGTGGAAGAAGAACTAATCTGGCAAGTTGAAATAAGTTAAAACTTTTTTTTCTCTTTATCATCTTTCAGGTTCGGAAGAAGATGTCTGAGCATCAACAACCACACAGGTAGCTTCATTGTTTACATATAGTGAACTATTAAGCGTAGATACACCACAGTGAAGCTTTTAAGCTAAGTTTGTCACTTGCAGTAATGAAACCAAGGAGAAGATCAGAGCTTCAGTGAAACAAGTTTGGGCTGAAAGATCAAAATCGAAGCGGATAAAGGAGAAGTTCATGTCATTGTGGTCAGAAAACATTGCAGACGCTGCAAGGAAAGGAGGAAGTGGCGAACTAGAACTCGAATGGGACAGCTACGAAAATGCAAAACAAGAGATTTCATGTGAGCAGCTTCAATTGGCTGAAGAGAAAGCAAGAACAAAGGAACAAAACAAGATGAGAGCAGAAGAAGCTGCACAAGCCAGGACAGAGAAGATGAGGAGAGTTGCAGAAGGAAAGAAAGAACGCCAAGAGAGAGCTCGAAGAGAAGGAAAGATTAGAAAACCAAAGCAGAACAAGGAGAATGCAACCACTGCATCACGTTCTAAACTGAAGAAGAGACTCACAAAGGTAAAAACAAACAACTAATCTTTGGACGCCTGAGACAAAACAAGAAACTCACTTGATGATTTTTTTTGTTTGAATAAATGTGTTTTTAGATTCACAAGAAGAAAACAAGTCTTGGTACAATCGCTATCGGAAAGGATAGAGTAGTTTCAGTGGCAGCTAAACTGGAGAAACTGGACTTGGAACTGATAAGGAAAGAGAGAGCAAGAAGAGATATCTCACTTGCTGATCAAATCCAAGCCGCCAAAAACCTACGAGGAAATGATCTTTTAACAAGATATGGTCTTTTTGCCATGAGATCAATGGATTTTGATTAGCTCTTTTCAACTCCTAGTTTATAGAGCTGTCCCTTTACATCTTGTGCCACTCAATACTGAAAATAAGACTTATATAATATAATAAACCAATTATTAATAGAACGAATGCTACTTTAACTCAGGGGATATCAAACTTTTTTTGAAAAAAAAGCTCGTAGTTACGCAGACGTTGTTTAGACTCTCAGTCTCTCTCCCACAAACCAGAGTGACAACTGAAGAACACTGACAACAATAGTTTCAGGTAAGTATTGAAAAGCTCCTATACACAAAATCCAAGACGGTTCAGCAACTTAACCACGGTACTGGTCCCTATTGGGCGGGTAAGGCTGCTGTTGCATTCCACCACCCTGACCTTGTTGTTGGTATCCACCGTTCTGCTGGTAGTTTCCAGACCATTCCTCCATTCATGTTCGGTGGTGGTTGTCCCTGGTAGTTCTGACTCATGTTCGGTGGCGGCTGTGGTGGTCCACTGTAGTTCTGGCCCATGTTTGGCGATGGTGGGCCCTGGTAGTTCTGGTTCATGTTCGGTGCTGGTGGTCCCTGATAGTTTTGACCCATGTTTGGTGGTGGCATATGAGGCGGCATGTTTGGGTTGTTGCCCATATGAGGCGGTGCAGCGCCTCCCATGTGAGGAGGTGGAGCGCCTCCCATACCCTGGTTTGGTGGTGGACCTCTATTATAACCCATGTCTTGGTTTCCCCTAACGTTCTCCCTTCTCCTCTCGAAATTCCTGCTTCTATCCGAGTTCCGAGGCCTGTCATTGCGTCTGTTTCTCTCATTTGCTCTAGCATTGTTCCTTATCCACTCCTCATGATACTTTGGGTCATAAGGAACAGCCTTTCCATCAATGAAAGGTTCTCCTGAAAAGAGTCATTCAGAAAGACAGAAACCCCATAAAAAAACTTAACTCTCATCATGTAAAAACAAAATCTTGATGTCCCTAACAAAATTCAGCTATCAACATGCACAATTATCAGAGTAAATCGACTTACCCCCATAGTCTTTGTTCTTCACATCCAAGTAGGAATCAGGAAGAACCCATCTAACCCTGGGCAGTTCTGGATTTCACAGATAATATTATAAGAATTCCAATGCTTATTATAACTCAAGCGAGTATATATAAGCAAAGAAAAAGAGAAGCTTACCTTTGATCTTAAGCGAAACTTCTTCCGAAACTAGAGCTCCAAAAGCAAAGTAGCATCTATGGGACACAGAGTAGATTTTCATCCTTGCTTCTTCGTCACTGAAATGCAAAATGAGATACACATTCAACACAGTGAACCCTAGAAACAGATATAGTACAGTGTGGAAATGCTAAGGGGAAAGGATTTTGAATATACCTGCCAACAACCTGGGCTAAGGTTTTGATGTAGGAATCAATAATTTCGTCTCTAGTGAGATCTCCTTCAGGCGGTTCCATAACGACAAGCCAATGCTCGAAATCACAACCATCGAGCAAAATCGTCTCCTTTGGTGGCCGATTCGACCAATTAGGGTTCGGATCATTCAGTGAAGACGACGTAGCCTGCGTCGACAGATCTCTAGCCGAAAATAGACCCGCACGGACCACTGTGGAGAATCCGGCAACGAGAGGACGGGAACGGTTCAGCAACGTGGACGCAGATCGAGAAGCCGCCGGGGAATTGGCGAGAGGAGAGGACGAGGAAAAGGAACGAGTGAAAAGTACTGAAAGGGATTTCGCCGGTCGGCGAAGGATGGAACGAGAAATTGAGCGCGTAGCCATGGAAGCTAATTGAGAGGTTTAGCGAAATGTAAAACCCTAGAGAAAGGCTTTTGCAGAGAAACCTATGGTGGAACTGGAAATGATCATAACGATACTTTCGGAGTTGAAGGAAAATTGTAGATATATCCTTAAAATTATAGCTGAATTCAAAATCGACCCGTTTTTATTTCAAATAACAAGAGAAACCCATTCTACCATGAAAATATCCCCATCATCAGAAATCTGTTTGTTATATCATCAACGAATTATTGGGTTGATTTCTATGTCAATTTAAATTAAAAGTATCAGTATATAAATGGATGGATGGTTATTAATTTGTCATCAAAATAGAACTAGAACTAAACCCGTTGCTATTTTTGCATTCTCTTGAAATTAAGGGAAATTTACAGAAAAATATCAAAGATCAATTATCTTTTAAGTTTTAACTCAAGAAGATCAAGTATGTATCTATCGTTTGGTTTTATTAATATCCTAAAATAATCAAATTAGCAAGGTTTAGGGGATTAAACAACCCGAACCCTCTCAATGGGCCAGAGGTTTACGAAACACGTAATGAATTTTGTAGGTAGATGACCACCAAACTGAGTTTCCTAATGAATTAGCTAAAACAAGTTCACCAACAAGACAAGCATTTCAGTCAATTTTTCAGCTCACCCGTATTTGAGAATCTCCACAAGAAACCAATCTCTCTCTCTCTTTTTTTTGGGGTTAAACAAGAAACCAATCTCCTTTTAACTAAATTATATTCCTTTTCTTCTACCTCTTCACAATTCCAAATCCCAATCAAAGAAATAAACAAAATATTTTTAGAAATTAAAAATACAAATGGCAATACATTTTTTTACTACATAAGAATTTATCTGACTATATCAAATATCATTTAAGTAACAAAAAAAAAAAATTATTACGCATTTTAACCTTGGAATCATAAAATATCTTTGATTTGTTTTAGTATTAGTCAATGCTTTTCGGTTTTCATGGAAGGCAATGAGAGAAAGCTGTTAAAGTCTTAAGCTTTTGAATGTTTGAATAATAGAGGAGGTTCCATAAAGTTTGGTGTGTTAGTTCATCTTCTCTACCATTTATGCTTCACTTAATCTCACACTCTTTGCTCAATTTGTTGATTTCTCTATCTCTCAAATTTTGATGCTTTCTTTTTCCCTCTTTCTTTCTTAGATGGAATTACCGGTGAAAGCTCCCATTCCCGGTGGCCGGAAAATCTCCTATAGATTAGAAACCAAGAATCTATCATATCGATTATGTGGAAACACTCCAACGTTTTCAAATTTATGTGGGTTGTTGAATGAGAAGGAAGAAAAGGTTATCTTAACGGATGTTTCTTGTGAAGCAAGATCCGCAGAGATCACTGCGATCGCGGGTCCTAGTGGGGCCGGGAAAACTACGTTGCTAGAGATTCTCGCCGGAAAAGTTTCTCATGGGAAAGTTTCAGGGCAAGTGCTTGTCAATGGTACGCCTATGGATGGTCAAGAGTACAGGAGGGTTTCAGGGTTTGTGCCACAAGAAGATGCTCTGTTTCCGTTTCTTACGGTGCAAGAAACACTGACGTACAGCGCACTCCTGAGGCTGAAGATGAAGAGGAAAGAGGCGATCGTGAAGGTGAAGAAGCTGATTGAAGAACTCGGTCTTGAACATGTTGCGAATTCGAGGATCAGAGAAGGATCAAGATCTGGGATCTCTGGAGGAGAGAGAAGAAGGGTTTCTATTGGAGTTGAACTTGTTCATGATCCAAATGTTATATTGATTGATGAGCCGACCTCTGGTTTGGATTCTGCGTCGGCTCTTCAAGTTGTGATGCTTCTCAAAGATATGACAGTAAAACAAGGTAAAACCATTGTTCTGACGATTCACCAGCCCGGTTTTCGCATTCTTGAGCAGATAAACCGGATAGTGCTGCTCTCTAGTGGGCTGGTTGTTCAAAACGGATCGGTTAATAGCCTTCATCAGAAGATTAAGTTCTCCGGTCACCAGATTCCTCGGCGTGTTAATGTCTTGGAGTACGCAATTGATATTGCAGCGAGTCTTGAACCGATCACAACCCAAAGTTGCAGAGAGATCTCATGTTACGGTCATAGCAAAACATGGAAGAGTTGCTACAATAATGCAGGGGGAGAGTTTCATCAATCTGATTCTCACAGCAACTCAGTGTTAGAGGAGGTGCAGATACTTGGGCAAAGATCTTGCAAGAACATCTTCAGAACCAAGCAACTGTTCACAACCAGAGCTTTACAAGCCTCCATAGCCGGTCTGATTCTCGGGTCGATTTATTTGAACGTGGGAAATCAAAAGCAAGAAGGGAGAGTCTTGCGAACCGGGTTTTTCGCCTTTACCCTCACTTTCCTGCTATCTTCCACAACAGAGGGACTTCCAATTTTCTTGCAAGACCGGAGAATCTTAATGAGAGAGACATCCAGAAGGGCTTACAGAGTTTTGTCTTACGTTTTAGCAGATACTCTCATCTTCATTCCCTTCCTGTTGATCATAAGCATGCTCTTTGCTACGCCGGTTTATTGGCTGGTCGGTCTCAGAAGAGAGCTAGATGGGTTCCTCTACTTCTCGTTGGTGATTTGGATTGTTCTTCTGATGTCAAACTCCTTTGTTGCATGCTTCAGTGCTCTTGTCCCAAACTTTATAATGGGGACATCAGTGATCTCAGGCCTCATGGGATCATTCTTCCTCTTTTCTGGGTATTTCATCGCAAAGGAGAGGATCCCGGTTTACTGGGAGTTCATGCATTATCTCAGCCTCTTCAAGTATCCATTCGAATGCCTGATGATCAACGAGTATCGAGGAGACGTGTTCTTAAAGCAGCAAGACCTCAAGGAGTCTCAGAAATGGACCAATCTTGGTATCATGGCAAGTTTCATTGTCGGGTACAGAGTCCTTGGATTCTTCATCTTGTGGTACAGATGTTACAGAACAAGAAGTTAGGTTAATAACACAAGTCTGCACGTATAATTCAATTTGTTTCAATTTGTTTTGTGATTTCATTAGAAATTTTACTTTTTCTTATATTCTAAAATTGGTAACCAAAAGAAGATAAAAAGGGTAAAACTTTCTGATAAAAACAGAGTAACCTCGTTTATTTATAAAACATTGTTAAGCATCACACTCAGCACCAAGCTCACAACAACAAAGGTCCCACTCATCGATAGTTTGATCTTATTACAAGTCACTCTTACCTAAGATACTCACCTCGCTGAGTTTACACAAGTGTTGCCTTTGCGAGCTCAAGTCCTTTCTCGCGCCCGTAAAATTTCTCCACGATTGCGAGTGCAAACTCCAGTGAGGTTCCTGGACCCCTGCTCGTTATGAGATTTCCATCCACTAAGACTCTATGCTCGATATGACTCTGGTCCGACAGTTTGTTGCACATTGCTGGAAAAGCTGTCGCCTTCTTACCCTATACAAACATCCATAAAAGTGTTACGAATGTGAAAATAACGGAAAGGTTACTGAACTAATGTAATGATCCTGTCCTGTGCATCTGAGTCTTTACTATTAGCTAACAATTTGTATGCTATCATGATTTCTCTCTCGCATTGGTTGTACCTTGAGTAAACCATGTGGCTCAAAAACCAGAGCAGGAGAGGCACAAATTGCTCCATATGGTTTGTTTGATTCCGCCTGCTTCTTTAACATATTCACTAGCTTCTCTGAGCTTGCAAATGCTTCAGCACCACCGAGACCACCCTGTCAATTAAAAGAAGTTCATCAAGTTGTTTGTCAATTAATGCAACTTGACTGACTATTCCTTCGTTATTTGAAAAAGTTAGCACTCACAGGCAACACAATCAGATCGTATGAGTTCTTTTCAGCCTCATAGAGAAACACATCTGCAACTAGCTTGACTTTACGAGATGCTACCACTTCCAAACTGTTACCAAGCGCAGCAACGACGACATTTGCTTTTGCCCGCCTCAGAACATCAATGATAGCAACAGCTTCCATTTCCTCCGAGCCATCTGCAATGGGTACAAGAATCTGAAAAGGGAAACCATTGACTCAGTCTACGGAAAAATGTTGATTAAAGCAGATACATGAGTTCATAAAAAAAAAGTGTGAGCAGTTTTGCCAGTCAACCTTTTATCGTTTTGATATTCATCATATAACCACCTGAACTACCTTCTGCTACCAAATTATCTCTCACATTACAAATATCTCTTTTGCAAATGTTAAGCGTGTAAACCAAGTGGATAGACAATTGAAGTTACCTGTGGGGTATTGTTAAACGACCAGTTCATTTGGTTAAGCTCGGTAATAGTGTACTCATCACCAGGGTTGGGACGCATCACCTGATGTCAAAAGGGGAAGAAGCGAGTCTAAGAGGATACCATGGAATAGAGACTATGCTACCAAAGAATGGTTTTTCCTACTGGAAATATGAAGTTCATGTATCCTATATCTTTCAATTGTCTGTAATCTCTCAAGAACAGTCAATGACTACTGGACAGAGGAGCTAATGCCGGCAATTTCAGCCTTTACAGACCAGATTCAAGGAAATCACACCATTAGTAAAGTAGAAAAAAAGATTATATCACTTATATCAATTTGCGGTTCTAACATTAGGGCGTCATTACAAGAGCATCAAATTAGAAACAGCTACTTAATCTATTCTACTTTGCCGAGGAGTATCTTCTCAACAGAAAACGGTCGCTAAGATCTGTCAGTTCCCAATATGGGGATCAAAATGAGGTTGATAAAAGAGTCAGAGACAAGACATACCAAGGGTGCAGAGACTTCAGCAGCTTTCTCTTTCCCAAACAGTTGCTCCACAAGCGTAACAGAAAATTCCATGGTGGTTCCAGGCCCTCTACTTGTCACTATCCTCCCATCTATCTCCACTCTTGACTCAACAGCTGTTGCACAGGTTGCTAGTTTCTCCATAAAAACCGGGTAGCATGTTGCCTGCAAGGAACAGATTTGATTTATACACCAAATACGAACTCCAAAAAATGAAAGAAAAATTCTTGAATATTGAATACCACATGCATACTTTTTTACCCTCTAGTAGACCCCAAGTACCAAGCGCCAGAGCCGGGGCACAACAGATGGCAGCGTTAAGGCGTCCATCTGCATCTTGTTTCTTTACCATATTCTCTAAAGGTTTACAGTTCTTAAGAGTCTCACCGCCGGGAAGTCCTCCCTTAACCAATCATATCACCAAAAAGAACATTAGCTCTCAAATGAAAAAGTATATCAAAAATGAAATATGAAAATGATCCATCTATTCATGCTTATATACATCTGGAAAACTATGATCTAGCATTTCAAGCAAGAGAGTCGCAAATGGTAAATGCATGCATGACAAGATAAACTAACGATTCGATTCAATCGACTCCTAAGTTCTGCAATTCGATGTTAATATACCCACGAGAAGGAAAACAGCCAGCACAAATGGAAATAGATCCCATGACAGCTTGGCGGAGAGATCAGAGACGTACAGGGAGCATAATGAGGTCGAAAACGGAGTCGGTGATATCAGAGAGAAGAGTATCGGCGACCATCTTGATTCCATGGCATGCATCAACGGCAACCAATTTCTCGACGGACGCCACCGTTACATCCGCCCCACCTCGCCGCAGCACATCGATCATCACCGCGGCCTCAAACGGTTCCGTACCATGCGCAATGGGAATCAAAACCTAAAATCACGACAAAACAAAACAAAACAAAACCTCGGATTATCAAGAGAAATTACAGGATCGATAGGCATACGGCGAAATCGATAACAATTACCTTCTTAGTAGATGAAGCCATAGTTGCAGAGACAGAGAAGGATCGTCGATTCACGAGAAGAGAAGTTCGTCTGGAAGAAGGAGAAGAGGAGCAATGGAGTTTAGTTCTGAAAAATGGAGTGACAATGATTGGGTTAATATAGCGGTGACACAATGACGACGCCATTGACGGACTTTTTTTTTTCTTTTTCTTAAGCACTTCGATGAAAGAGAAGTACCAATGAAACGATCACTATCCCGACGTGTCTAAATCTAATTGGTGAAAAGTGACAACGAGGCATTAATCTTTACACGTCATCATAAGGGTATAAAAAAATGCACTTTGTTTCAAGGAATCGAAAACGGCGTGTAGTTGGTTAAGGCGAGAACAACGTTCCGGTTCACAGTTTTGTTGATGCACTTGTTGTCGTTTTGATGTTTCCATAAAGACTGTTTATTTCTTCATGCATTGATGGATGATGCGTTCAGATTTGATTTTATTGAATATGGATCCAAATGCATACATTACTTGTCTATCTCTAGAAAAACACTTCAATGAGCAGGACTTGCATCCTCGGCAAAGTGGTTTTTTGCATAAGGTATTTTTACTTTCAAGTTCTTATCCTAGAGTTCTTCCTACTTAACATTTGAGAAACCTTTCTTACATGGAAGAGGAGATGCTGAAGAGATTATGCCATTTAAAAAGGAAAATGAGCATTACATGCGAAATCTAATTCTTTTTTACCTTTTCATTTATTAATTACTTAAGATCACATGAGTTTTTAGTTCATGGTTATGAGTTTTCAGTTTAAACCATAAACGAACCTTCGATCAAGAAACAAAGGAGCTAACAGCTTAATTCGTGACATGCACAGGGGTATAAATTTTATAAACATGTGTAGATTAGAAAGTATAATAAACTTAGATTATAAAAAGTCAACATTTTATGTTAAAAATAAATAAAAAATCCTAAACTTTGTAAGGTTAGAGAAGAGATAAACATAAAATCTTTATAACATTTTGAATCTGAGACTCTGCTTCGGCTAGAGTTTTATCCTTTGTTCTTGAAGACCAATCCTTTTTTCTGCAATGCAACATAGGTCAATCTGAATAATGTCACTTATTTCATTTACCTGGTTTCACTATTTTTTCTCTTAATTTGTTGTGTTTTGTCTTACCTTCCAGCTCAAGGTACGATCAATTTGACCAGCAACATATGAACCTAGCCAATCCAGAGTCGTTGGTCTAAAGATTGAAACATAACATGATCAACAAGATTTGTCCCATGATAATCGTGTTGGATAATTGATAGCGTAAGGGATAGTAGATGCGAGAATTGATCGTTTAGTCTATGAATACCCGAACGATTCAAGTCTTCTCGTTGACGTTGAGATCAACAATTGATCTGCCGTGAACAAGGAATAAGAGTTCTAAAGCTCTTTATTATAATTCAATCAAAGTATGTTCTCTCACAAACCAAGAGATCCATATATATAGAAGCTTAAATGCTTGAAGAAAGGAAAACGAAACTTAGAGAAAAGGAAATAGTAAGAATGACAATAGTTTAGAGAAAAGGAAATCATAATACTAAGTAGAAAGGAAATGTTCTAAATAGAGAAAAGGAAGTAAGTATGGAGGCTGCATCAATAATATCATGTAAATACTTTGCCTCGTCCATCTTTGCGAGATCAAGACCTTCGATGGCTCTTCAATGTTGGATTAGGATGCAAAGTAAATATGTAAGTAGAAGAAAAGAAAGTGGCATGACTTTAACACTTTCGATCTTTCTGTGAAATGTTGATAAATCCAATCAATTCTTATACATGTTCTTGATACCCTACGTCGTAAGCTTGCGTATCAACAGTGAGAGCACTGATTTTAAATCCAGCTCCCTAGGTTTTCCTCACGAATCTTTTCAATAATGGAAGTAGCCCATGAAGATAATGTATCTAAACTTAATATAATTACAGACTTACAGTAGTTGTTAAAACTCTTCATAAAAAAATAGATTGAAATAAAAAGAGTAAAGTTCTACATTGACCAATCGAATCCTAAATTTCACAATATATCTTATATAATATTTTAAGATTTCTTTAAACTCAAATCATGAGAAGCTGCTAAGTGTTTTTTATTTTATCAAAATTTGCATTTAATCTTCTAATATCTTCAA
>OVAY01001575.1:0-27494 GCA_900406395.1 Kernera saxatilis | reverse complement strand
CTAAGGTAAGCCGGGAGACGTCCTGCACTTGATAAATCTTTTAAAAAAAAATAATATATATATATAAGCCGAGCTCAGCCTCGCATTCTAAGAAAATAAGCCGAGTCCGCCTCGCACATCTATTTACCTAAGGAAATAAGCCGAGTCCATCTCGCACATCATCTTTCAAGACAGTATAAGCCGAGCCAGACTCGCACCTAAGTTATTAAAAGTCGAACTCATTTCGCAACCATACATCAGAGTTTAGATAGGGTAAGTCGAGCTGCAGATCGCACCTAATCTAAATCTCACAGCAAGCCGAGCTAACCTCACACTTAAAACAAGCTACACGCTCCTCAAAGCCGAACTCCGAGTTCGCAAAGTCAGAAGATGCAACAAGTACGCTTTACTCATTCAGAATTATACCCAAAGATTCACCTCTGTCAAACCAAGTCAAGCTCCGAGCTCTCTTCATGCTAAGTCAAAGATCAAAGACGTCTCACAAAAAGAATCCATAAAGCAGAACTCAGCGTTCGCATTATCTCAATAAAACCGAGCTCACCTCGCGCCTAACTACAGATCGTCAAGACATTTGCCGAGCAGCAAATCGTTGGAAGAACACATTGAATCGGGTCAATCAAGGTCAAGCCGAACTAAAATTTCTTCAAATTCGCCGAATTCGATGCTCTCATTCGCCAAACTGGATTTAGCACCCTTCACCTTAGCCCGCCTTGACTTAATCTAACCAGAAGACTAAGCACGCTAGCTCGGCCCAGACCCATCAAATCCGCCTTGTCACCAGTCTCAAAAGAAAAAGGAAAGACAGACTTGAATCTTAGAGATAAGGAAATATCAACTCAAATCTAAGGAAAAAAGAAAAGATCAAGATTATCCTCCAAAAAAAATGAAGATATCAATTCAATAACCTAAGAGGAAAAAGAAACATCTTGGCATAGAGATCTTTGAAGACCTAAAGAATCATTTTCTCATTCATTCACAACTCAGACACTTCCACCAAAGAGCTCTCAGCTCTCCTTCTATAAACAACTTTTTTGTATTATGAATTACGAATGGCTTGATCCCTTTTGAAGGGTACGTAGGCAGTCTTTACATGCACAACTATGATATTAATAAAATAACACCAGTTCTTTCTCATTCGATGTCGTCGAGCTCAAGGCAATTGAAATTCTCGCCAAGACTGCTTTCAAGTGCACCTAATACTTCTTGCCACTCCTTAGGTAAGTCTGCACTTCCACGGAGAAGTAAGGCGTACGCTTGAAGGGCGGAAGGAACCCCGTGAGCAAGTCGAGTAGCTCGGATTGAGAGTTTTTCAAAATCATCAGAAGGAGGAAGTCCTCCTCCAAAAGCAATATGTTTAAACATATGTAGGGCATCTTTATCATCGAAGCACTTAACCTCGTGAACAGTGTCCAGTCCACAGCTACTAAGCAAGCCTCTGTCTCGGGTGGTTATGATAATTCGGCTCCCAGGACCAAACCAGCTAATCTCTTTTGCCAATGCATGTACCTGCGCCACTTTATCAACACCATCAAGCACAAGAAGAACCTTTTGGTTCCCAAGTCTGGCCTTTATCTCCTCGCGTCCTGCTTCCACGCTCCAGAGCCTTATATCATCACGGAGGGTGCTGTAGAGCAACTCCTTTTGTAAATGCATTAAATCATGGTCAAAGTCTTTGCAAATACTCTTAATGTTTTCTGTGAAACAACGAGCTGGAAATATAGGTGAGAGCTGGTCATAGAGACACTTGGCGATGGTGGTTTTGCCAATGCCTCCCATTCCCCATATTCCTATTATACGAACTTCATTGGATTCCAGTTCCAAGAGATGATTAAGACCATCCATGTGAGCTTTCATCCCAACAATGTTGTTAGAGTCTATTTTACGCATCATTGTCACGCGACTTGAGATTTCTTGGGCAATTCCTCCAACCATTATAGCCTCATTGATGCTAACGTTGAAAATGAGCACAAAGACAATTAACTCACTTATTTCTTACACTTTTTCAGTGTTAAGAAGGATATTAAAAGTGACATTGGTATAGAAAAATAAGCTGACCAGTGTCTGGAATCCACGCCTGCAAGATTGGCGATCAGTCTAAGAGCATTTTCCCATCCGAGAACAGTATCCACCATGTCTGAACATCGGTACCTTTCTAGAGCGAAACTGGCTCGCTGATTCCTCACGGCTGAGGGATCGACTCCATAGAAGAGGGGAATGACTTCAAGTCTTCCCTCCCTCATAAGCTCCATTATCAATTGAAGTTCCATTAAGCACCACCTTGAAGTAGCATAGTTCTCGGAGAGAACCACGATAGCGAAACTCGAACCTTCTATGGCTCTGCAGAGTTCATCAGAAATGTGACCGCCTGTCTCAAGCCTTTGGTCGTCTTTGAAGGTGACAATTCCTCTGCTATCAAGTTCTGCGTATAAATGGCTGACGATGGTTTTGCGGGTGTCTTCCCCTCGGAAGCTGAGGAAGACGTCATACTTTGATAAACGAGATGAAGAGGAAGAAGCCATTGTTGAGAAACAAGCTCGTCCAACGACTTGCTCTCTGGGGTGGTTTTATGCTTTGTGTAGACGTGCACTCTTGTTAGGGGTTATTTGGGTTTGATAGTCAACGCTTTTAGTGGCATCCCACTCGGTTACAGTCTAATTAACTTATATACAAAGTCAGCGCTAAACGGCCTCCCGCTCCACTGTAACCTCTTTCTGGGAAGCCTTATCATCTTTCTCTTCAAAGCAAATTTTCTTTGTTTCTGCAGGGACATAAGTTGTAACATTTCTCATTGTAGGTGTTTGATCTTAATTCAGAACCAATGGAAGAGATAAGCTTGCTGAAGGGAAAATCATTTCTTTTGGCTTTGTGATATTCAAGATCAAACAAGTAAAACGCTTACCAACTGGGATATTTAGTCTCTGGACATACATAAACCGCTACATTAATCACTCTGCGTGTCTCCCACGGCAGGGACAAGACTCACAAAAGTGATTTCATAAGATTGGTAAACTACTTATTATGCATAGGTATGACATAACACACACATATATCTGTATTCTTTTAGTACATAACATGGTGAGGCATTTGTATGATTGACTCTCCGTTCTGTATAGGGTTTTGTAGAGATCGGTTTCTGATTTCTCATCTAAGGCTCAAAACCGGCCATGTGCCAGGAGATGGTAGAGCAGGGCGGATCACTGGGACCCTTCTTACCTCTGTGAACACTTCATTGAGTCGAGCAGCCTGGTTCATCACCCGCGACACCTTCTGCACAGATCATAAACAACCCAAGACGTGATAATGATAAAATAAAATTCCGCCAAAGGAAAGAACAGGCGAATGAGCTGTGTGAGCTAGGGAAAACATCAAATCTCAGCACTTTCTGCTCTTGAATAGAGCAAATTCCGAAAGAATATTAACTACAAAATTTATCATTGATTTAAGCCACGACGGGACAATCATTGAACAAAAACAAACTTGTAATTCTATAGCTCAAGTCAGACCAAGTTTACTTTGCATCAACCCCAACATTGAGTAAAGTTGAACTCCTAAAACGAATCAACCTAGACTAGCTTACCAACTTCAAGCAAAATTATACCTCAAAAGTTCAATCAATCAAGTTCAATGTTAATAAAATGTGTTACCTTATCGTCAATTGTAACTTTAAGATGGAACCTTTGAGCTTTCTTTTTCATATTATACAATCTGCGTCCCAAGAGAACTAAAGCCATCACAGCTGCAGCCATAGAGACAGACCAAACTGGACCAATCCTAAATGCACAGTACTTGACAAGCACAAATGGCATCTTCCACCACACAGTCTCTCTACTTTTACTCTCATCACCAGAATTTACAGCCACAACTTCTCGTTCAACACCGTTCCCTCCACTTCCCCGAATCTCTTCAGTAGATACAACTCCGCTATCACAAACAATCTCCTCTTGACCATCCACAATCCCAGAATCTCCAGAAACCAGTTCGTTTCCGCCTGATTCAGACCAACACTTGCTCGAATCCTCAATTGTTTCTTCAACACCAGATTGCCTCTCAACGTGTCTTCCATCAGCGACTTCGAGATCGTCTGATTCGGACAAACACTTGCTTGCATCCTCAAAATGAGATATCTTCCCACCACTTAATTCAGCAACAGCCTCGCCCTCGACGTGCTTCTCATCAAAATCACTCTCCCTGACCTCACCATCACCAGAAATTCCAATTTTTGAATCATAAAACCCTAATTCGTTTCCAACACAAACATCACCCGATTGATCAACATTCAACTGATCGAAACCCAAATCAACCAAACCCTCTCCCGGATTCTGCATCCGATTCGGAGACTCCGACCCGTAATCGACCCGGGAAGAATCACCCGATTCCAGGCTCTGATCAGGTGTATTTACGAGATTATCGGCAGAGAAATGATCAGAGAGAATCATACCGTCATCGATAACACTTGAACTCCCCGACTTCTTTTCCGATTTGATTGAATCAGTTGATTCGGTGTCAGACTCATGAATCAGCTCCCAATCAAGCAACTCCCCCTCCATGATTCAGATTGGAATTCCAAACAGATAACAAAAAAGGAGAATTTTTTTTAATAATCAGAAACCCTAAGGAAAAACCCCCAAAATTTTGCAGAAGAATCACAAATATAGAGCGGTTGATGATCAAAGTACAGCAAAAGAAGATTCTTATCCACTTGCTATAGTCGAGAGAGAGTGATTACGTGGAGATATCTAATTGGCTACGTGTCAATACATGCGTCTTAAGTCTTCAACTAGATTCGCGGCACGGCATTGAAAGTAAGGTAAGGTAACAAGTATGGCATATTTTAACACCTAAAATCAATGAGATTCTAAACCAAATTTTCAAGAAAATAAATAATTTGTGAATATGTTTATAAGACTTCCAATTCATGGTGTTCGGTTCCGATTTTTTAGGATTCGGATGGTTCGAGTTCTAGAAAATAGGTCTCATTCAGAATCAAGTTCTATTTCGATTCGTTTTTTTTTTAAAATTCTAGTTCACTTTGGGTTTAGACAAAGAATTTAAAAAAATAAATAAATATATTTTCTTAATATTATTGTAATTTTTAAGTATAATTAAATTAGATATATTTTTCTATATATTTTAAAATATACAGTTCTTGCTTTGGGTTCATAAAATACAGTTATACAAAATTTTAATGCATTTCGGTTAGTTCGGCTAATACAATTCTTGTTTGGGTTCATAAATTTCGGTTCCGTTGTTTTTTTGTCTACAAATATATAAGGAATGTTAGTACAAGTCAAAAACAAAAATCCAGGAATGTTCGTTAAACGTAGTATAAATCATTCTTTTTCGAATTCAGAAAATCTGTTAAACGTAAATTTTACAAGTAGAAGAGATGCAAAATAGAAAGCATGCATAATAAGCAAATGTTCATTTGGAATCTTTCCGAAAGCCATAAAAGTATAAAACAATATTATACTAAAATGTTACAAAATGAACAAATATTGGATTAAATTGATGTTCATAAACCGTACGTGAGTATAAAATGAGTCAACATAAGAGACAAGTAAATAATTTTAATTGTTAACGCAATTAACAAATTTCCACTTATAACATATCATTTTTCGTGGAGTTTTACAACTATCCAGAAGATAAGGATTCCAAGGGTAACTAAACAAGAGATCACCATTTCTAGTGTTATAAGTTTACGATTAAACACTTGCTTACCCATAATTAATGTTTTAATAAAGATCAATCTCCGCCGTTTGAACACAGAACTTGAATCCGGGAGAAATGAAGAATCTCACCTGTGAGGAAGAAGAAATTATGGACATTGGAAAAGATTATTTGACTCTTCAAATTTACGATGTTTATGTAAAACAGAACATTAATGTAGATTATGTTTTGAACCACATGAAAATATCCGATTATGGCTAACATGTAATAGTAAGAGATTACCAAGAAAAAAAGGTTGTATTTGATGTTGTATGACAGAAACAGTCAAATACTGCCATAAGAAAAATAGAAATTGTTAATTCATATGTCATAAAAGTTTAAATCATAGAAGGAACATAGAGATGAATTTCGAAGTTTATTGCTTCAAATTGTGTAGACTTTTTGAAGAAAAGTTTAAAAAGAAGAATAATGAGACAATTGCGGATTAAAACACCCTGAGAGCAAAACCAACAAAAAATAGATATGTAAAACATGGCTTTATATATTTTTATAAAAAAAAACATGTTTTATCTTTAAAATAACCTGAGATCAAAATAAAAACATGTTTTTATCCTTAAATGCTTTATAGATATCTTAGCAATTTCTATAAGCAAACAACAAAATAATATAAAACGCTAGAGAAATAAAAACTTAAAAACTCACCAGAAGAAGGGAAAAGAAGATGATGGACCATTTTTGACAAGCCTTTACACAACATTCATCAATACGTATGCGTCTACACGATAAAATAGAGTTTAAAAGCAGAGAAAAACAATCATGAATCAAAGAAGAAGGCATCATTTGAAAACTCCTATGTCTACAAATTTGGTCTAGAAACACTATTTGAAATATACAAATCGTGTATTTTTTAATCTAATTTTGTAGTAACCATTTTTGCGGAATGAAAGTAAAACCAGTTATTAACACGCTGTCGAAAAACAAAACGAATTAAAATTAGAAAGGTGATGTTGTTGAGCAAAAAGAATTAAAATTAGAAAAATGGGCGATTTTGAAAGAGAGGAAACAATATTTAGGAATTTCGAATATAAACTTGTGAAAAGTGGCTAACACAACAAATCTTACGAAGAGGTCTGTGGTTTTTAGAGATTGTCGCTTTCTTTAGGGTAAGAAGACGCATTTTTTGGAGGTGACGAAGAATTTCCTTTAGTGAGATTGAAAGAAAATACCATAACCCTCGGATTAATAACAGAAATAATATGAACCTTTGGATAAAAATGATGCTTACTTTAGAAGATCCTAAAACAGTTTGCTATTATATATAGATTGGTGTGATTTTGTTTTTTTGTGTGTTGTTAAAGTCGAAAACAAAGAAGATTTCGACCATTTGTCGATTGGATTATTATAGGTGTTTGGGCAAATTTTGGTACGGTTCGAATCGAGACAATACTACGGAATGATAGGAGAGAATATCACTTTATTAATGAATATCCTTTGAATGACACCGTTCGAGCTACAATCAAGTGAAAGCTTCTAACGATATCTAATGGCGGTTCTTCAGAGGTTCAGACCTTTCGTCGTGAGGTTTGAAGCTCTAAGAAGATTGAATTGCTCGGAGTTGACTTTGTAAGGTTCTCAATCGCTTATCTTTCGGAGCGGCGAGAATATGTTAGCTTAGGTTTTTAGCTGTATTGTTGTCCTCCGTTTATGGCTTCGGAGCTCCTCCTTTTATAGGTGTCTCCAAATCCTAATTAGTTTAGGGTTTGGACCTTTCGTCGGTTATCCTTTGAGATTCAGACCTATCGTCAGTTATCTCTTAAGCTTCGGACCTATCGTTAAGTAGCCTTTGGGTCGGTCGGACCTTACGCGGGTCGGACCTTACGCGGGCCGAACCTTACGCGGGCCGAACCTTACGCGGGCCAGACTTTACGTAGATCGGACCTTACGCGGATCAAACCTCACGCGGGCCGGACCCGTGGCAGCTGTTGACTTAGTTTCCCTTGACTTTTATAGTGGGTCCCTGGTGAATTTATTTTACCCAACAATAGGTTTATCTATTTTTGGCATCAAAGAAATTGCTATATATTATTTTTGTATAATCCAATTGAAATCGATTGGATAACGTTACTTGAGGTAAATAATGAAAGTACAATTGTTCCTTGAACTAAGAAATAAAAATACATCGAGTTGGTGGAATAATGCTAAAACTAGGGGTGGGATTTTAAACCGAACCGATCGGACCGAACCGTACCGAACCGAAATTTTCGGTTTTCGGTTCGGAATCGGTTCACCGAACCGAACGGTTACCCAATTTTTTTTTATTTTTTTTTTATTTTTTTTATTTTTTATTAATAAAAACGGAATTAAACCGAAATTTCAAAAAATATATATAAACCCGAACCGATCCGAATTATCCAAAATTACCCGAACCGATCCGAATTATCCAAAATTACCCGAACCGATCCGAAGTATCCGAAATTACCCGGTTATATACGATTAAACCGAGAAATTCGGTTCAATTCGATAAAAAAATCAAAACCCGAAAAACCCGATACCTAAACCGAACCGAACTGTTATCAATTTCGGTTAAATTCGGTAAAAAAACTAAAAACCGGATTACCCGAAAACCCGAAAAAACCGAACCGTTTGACCCGAACCGACCCGAATCGCAGGCCTAGCTAAAACTATTGGAACATCTTGGATTTAAATAACATGGTTTTAGCAGCTGACTATATTTAAATTGGAAAAATGATATTTACATGAAGATTTTGGAGTTGTCTAAATCTTTTCTTTTTTTATAACTCAAGATAAATCTCAGGTCTATAGAGGGACCAAACTAATATCTGAGGGAAGTGCAGCCCACAGATAGATCTTCTCTCCGGTTATGCAAATAGACCGAAAGCAAGAATCCATATCCGTGTGGATCGAACTTGAAACGTGTTGGCATCCCAAACCCGTCTTCTTACCACTCGACCACAAGACTCTGGACAAGTTGTCTAATCTTCGCACGCTAACTTAGAAGATTCACTTATCCATCGAATATAAAAATGGTTGAAGTGGAATTTGCTAGGGCTAAGCGATTATGTAGTGTTTATTCTAGAACAGTGAACAAAAAAAAAACTTGAATACTTTGTCTTGTTTGTGGTTAGATTAGAAATGCGATAAAATAAGTTGGATTTTAATTTAACATTTAACCAAAAAAAAAAAAAAAAGTTGGATTTTAAGCTTCGTGTAAAACTTATCAAAACATTGTAGCTTTTCGATATGGATTTATTATGATAAAAAGAAACTCGTATTTAAGAGATTTAAGTGTTTATATGGGTTCATTTGCCTTTTCAAATAAAAGCCGCTTAGCATTTTCACAAAAAAATTTAATTCATCAATGGAGCGAAATTGAGTTTCACCTACATATGAAAAAAGAAAAGAATCCACCACATTGGGAGAAAAATGCAAGAAAAAACTTTAAATAACCTTTATTTCACGTATTAAGATACAACAAATATAGATGTTATAATTAATATTCAATGTTTCAATTAAATGCAAATTGAATTTTGACTTCAAACCCGAGACTTAAATTTCTTTTGGATTTGATGGCTTTCGAGCACTCCAAAATCTTTATTATTGTTCTACTAAACTTTTTTAGTTTGAGTATCTATCTTCTAGTTGTTTATGCTTATTTGTTGTTGTTTTAACCGATAAAAACACAAAGAACTAGATGATAGATACTCAAACTGATAAAAATTTGGTAGAATATTAACAAAGATTTCAGAGAGGTCGAAAACTATCAAATCCGAAAAAATTCAAGTTCCGAGTTTGAAGTCAAAGTTTAATTTATATTTAGTTTAAACATTGAATATTAATTGTAACACCTATATTTATTGGGTTTTTATGCGTGAAATAAAGATTTTTTGGAATTTTTTGGACATTTAATTTGCACTACATTTTTAGTTGGGTTTATTAGGTGAAATGAAAATACCCTGAGGTCCTTTTTGCAAATTTCCTCTGTTTTTGTCGCAGACGGATTTAAAAAGTTTTTGAGGATTCTAAATCTCTCTCGGTCTCAGACAAACCCTAAAACCCTAGTTCATGATTCAACAGTAATCCATCGGTTCCTCTTCCCACCGGAGATTTCCACTCTAATTCCAATTCCCCTTTAATCACTTCCACAAATTTTGAGTCATCAAATCAGTAAGCTTTAATTTCGTGGGTTTTGTTCTAAATTCTCAATTTCGTGAGCTTTCTAGATTCTTAGTGTTTGGATTGAATTCTGTGAGGTTTGGTGAAAACCGAGCTTTGAAATGATAGTAAATCCTTGGCAGATTGTTGTGTTTCTGTTTCAGTCAATGAAGCTAGTTTCTGTCTCTGTTGCATAGATAGTTTCTGTTTCTGTTGCATAGATATTGGCAATTAAGAAGACATATATTTAGACAAGTAATGAGAAGTTTCTGGTCGTGTGGCTAAATGGGAGTATTTCATTACAATCTTATCTTCTGATTTTGGCCATTGTACTTATATGTGTAAATGTTGTTGTATTGAGCATATTGAATGTTATATCTTCTTTGAGAAATGAATGATATGACCAATTTGTTTCTCTGAATTCTACTTAATACTATCATGAAATTATTCTCTTACGTTTTTCTTATAGATGAGCAAGCATAATCTCTTAAGACCAAACATCTTAAAAAATGGTTTTTTTTTTCTCAGTTTGGTTCAACCTTCTTAGCCCATGGATCGATCTCTCAACCTCCTCGATTTAGCCTTGGGGTTTGATCAGCAGATAGCTGATCCATCGCCACTAAGTGGCAAGGTAGTACTGATCGAGGACTGTGTGGAGACCAGTGGTTCGTTTGTGCTTCACCAGCTGATGAAGCGTGTTCTCTCTCCTCATTCCTCTGACGCCCTTATCTTTCTCGCCTTTGCTCGCCCTTTCTCTCATTATGATCGAATCCTGCGTAAACTGGTAATGATTCACATCTTTTTTTCTGTTTGTGTCCATTTTCATGGCTTTCTACATCAGTATTTTTCACAAGGATTCTCACTGTCTACCATGGTTGTGCGTTTTGGGTTGTGGACAGGGATGCAATTTAGCCACCCTAAAGACAAATAATCGATTGGTTTTCTTCGACATGCTCATGATGAAGTGTTCAGGTGAGACTATCAGGTAAAATGTTGTTCGCCTTGTCATTTGATTCTTCATGAGTATGAAAGTGATAAGTCTTTATAAGGAAGACAGAAGTAGAGTTTTGCCAATGCTTAATTTCACGTCAGCCAAACAATCAGTCAGTTAACAAGTTAGTTGGCCTTTGATAAAGCATACTTAGAGGGTTTGGGAATTCCTTGGCCTAAGAGAGTTGGGAGATCTCAAGAACAAATCTCCTAACTTTTGGTTTCGGTTTTGGTGATCTCGACTGTTTGATCATCAGTTCTTTGTAAGCAACGATTTAAAGAAATGAAGTAGCAATTGTCTCTGTTCTCTGCAAATTAGATTCTGAACCTATCAGGAACTTCTAATTTGAACAAAAATGATGAGTTTTGGTGGGGCTAGCTTATATTCTATACCTCCTTACTAAACAAAATTTGATTTCATCTAGTGGGCGTTCCACTGTTTTGTTTCATCTTTAAACCTTTATGGTAAGGTGCCAATAAATCTGTTTTTTTTTCAGACATGACAACACTTTCTTTTGCTGAAACTCTTTAACAGATGGTGATAAAATCGAAGACAATGTGAGTGCAGTTGCAAAACTATTCCGGGAGATACGAGAGACCGTTCGAAAGTTATGCAGTGTAACTAATAGTAACATAACCGTTATGGTGGATGACATGTCTCTCCTGGAAATTGCTGCTACTGGTAGCAATTCAGATCACGTCTTGGACTTCCTTCACTACTGCCACTCGTTAGCTTCTGAAAGCGTAAGCCAGAAGCTCGGTTAATTTTGTTTTCTATCTTCTTCACTCTTACTCGTCTTAACGGGCATTCTTAATTTTTCTCTAAAGACAGAATTGTTCATTGGTCATCCTTAATCATGAAGATATATACTCGAGCATGGAGAGACCTGCGTTTTTGCTACATATGGTATGCCTTGCAGATGTTGTGATAAAGGCTGAGCCTTTAGCCTCTGGTTTAGCAAATGATGTACATGGCCAAGTAATCACAATACTCTTTTTCCTCAAATCGTTACTTGAACCTTTTGTTTGATAATTAATTTCTTGGTGTCGAAAATGATTTTTGCTGGCTTATTTGCATATACAGTTGACTGTTCTTAACAAGGGGATAAGCAACTCAGGTCGAGGAAGCTCGAGGAACAAGTTGCAGAATTTTCAATTCAGGATCAAGGACAATGGTATCGACTATTTCTATCCCGGTTGCAGAAGCTGAGGAATTAAAAGAACGTACTGAGAGTTATAATGGTATTGTAGTGAGATGCATCTAGACATTTCTTTTTGTTTTCACAAGGAAGTATTGCATTTAGGTTAAAAGATTCTTTACTGTGCTCAACATTTTCCCTAAGTGTGTCTTCTGGTTGCCACTATAATGATCACTAGACAAGACTTACAAAAGTGATTGCGTAATATCCATACGACACAAACACATGTAATGCCAGTCTTTTGGTACATAACAGGATGAGACATTGTATGATCCGGCTTCTCAGCTAAGGCTCAAAACCGGCCACGCACTAGGAGATGGCAGTGCAGGGCGGATCACAGGGACCCTTCTTACCTCTGTGAACATTTCATTGAGTCGAGCTGCCTGATTCATCACCCGCGACACCTTCTGCACAGATCAAAAACACAACACAAGTCGAGATAATGTTAGAAGAAAACATAGCCAAAGGAAAAAGCTGTACTCCTTATACGAATCAGTCTAGACTAGTTTACCAACTTCAAGTAAATGATAACGCAAAGTTCGATGTTAGTAAAGGGTTTACCTTATCGTCAATTGTAACTTTAAGATGGAACCTTTGAGCTTTCTTTTTCATATTATAGAGTCTGCGTCCCAAGAGAACTAAACCCACCACAACTGCAGCCATAGAGACAGACCAAACTGGACCAATCCTAAACGCACAGTACTTGACAAGCACATATGGCATCTTCCACCACACAATCTCTCTACTTTTACTCTGAACACCAGAACTCACAGCCACAACTTCTACATTATCCCCTCCACTTCCCTGGATTTCTTCAGTAGATGCAACTCCGCTATCACAAACAATCTCCTCTTGACCATCCACAATCACAGAATCTCCAGAAACCAGTTCATTTCCCCCTGAATCAGACCAAGTCTTGCTCAAATCCTCAACGGGCTCTTCAGCACCAGAATGGCTATCAACATTCCTTCCATTATCGACTTCGAGATCATCTGATTCGGGCAAACACTTGCTTTCATCTTCATAACGACCAGATAGTTCAGACACAGCCTCGCCTTCGTCATGCTTCTCATCAGCAGCTTCAATTTCACTCACCCTGACCTCACCATCACAGGAGAAATCATTAAACCCTAATCCGTTTCTGACACCAGCATCACCCAGATTATGCCTCGGATCAGCCGTCTCACCGGATTTTTGAATGAGATTATCGGCAGAGAAATTATCAGATAGAATTATCATACCGTGATCGATTACACTTGAACTCCCCAATTTCTTTTCCGATTTGATGATTGAATCAGTTGATTCCGTGTCAGACCCATGAATCACCTCCCAATCAAGCAACTCCTCCTCCATGATAATCTAAGATTTTTCAGATAGAACCCTAACGAAAGCCCCAAAATTTGGTTGAAGCGGTTGATGATCAAAGTAAGCAGCCAAAGTGTTCTTCTTTATCCATTTGGTATAGTCGAGAGAGGTGATTACGTGGAGATATCTAATTGGCTACGTGTCAATGTGTCTTACTCTTTAAGTCTCAACTAGATTCTGCGGCACGGCATTAAAGTAAGGTAAGGTCACAACAAGTATGGCATATTTTCGCTTTGTCTCTTTATCTTATATACCTAATCAATTAGCCAATTTATAGGGGGGGTACCAATTCAATTTATACTTGTAGGCATTTGGGTATCGATTCGGGTTCAAGTCGGTTTTTTTTTCGGATTTCGGATATTTCGGTATTAGTAGTTTATGACCCATTAAGATATTTTAGAATTTCGGTTCGGTTCGATTCAGTTCGGTTTCATTTGGGTTCGATACCCGAAATAACGAAAAAAAAACTAAAAAATTGGTTAAATTTGAATAAAATTTGGTTAAATTTGATTAAAAAGTGGTTAAATTTGATTAAAAGGTGGTTAAATTTTAACAAATATAACTAAGGGGGGGATTTATTGGTTCATGGATGTAGTGGATTTAGAAATCCAAACAAAATCCGGTTTTATTCAATCATTTATAAATACTACTAATTAAAATCCGGTGTTATTTGTTTAATGATTTATTATTGGATTTCAAAATCCATGTTGAATTTTATATGGATTTGGAAGTGAAAAATAGAACAATTCAAATCCGTAGAAAAATGTTGTTATTTCTAAATCCATATATATCTTGATTTCAAAATTAATGAAATTTCTAAATCCTATATGGACCAAATGAGGAGTTCAAATGCATGAACCAATAAAGGCTCCTAAGTATTTTCAAATATTTTAGTTATTTCGGAATAAAAATAACATATATCTTCGGGTTTATAATTGTAATTTTGGATAATTGAGTTATATCAAATTTAAATATAATTCATATTTTTAGGTATATAATTTGTATTTTGGGTATTTCGATTCTTTGAATATACGTATCGGATATTTTGCCGGTTCGGTTCTACTTTTTTTGGATCGGATTCGATTTGGATTTCGGATATCGGATATTTTGCCTAGGCCTAGGAGCATGTTTTGAAATCCGAATCCAAATATATTACGAAAACAAAACTTTACTAAAGAAAACATTGTGTAATTTTATTTCTATCGTTCCATCGATATATGTTATTTAGGTAATATTTTGTAATACATGAAACATGGGGGACAGTATAATAATATTAACAGTTTGAGATGACGTGGCTCATGGGTGGATAACCAAATAAATGATCGACGCTGACTAAACATCCCGTTGTTGGTTTCTCACCGCCGGATTGCGATTTCGATCTCTCTTCCTCCGTCACCGAAAATCTCCGGCGATCTACTCAGCCTCCCGGTAAACTCTTCTTCCATTTATAGCTCCAGAAGCATAGGTGATTGTATCTTCTGTGTTCGAATTGGATGATTATCGGAATTCAAATGATTAAAGATAATTTTGGGTTCGATGATTATCAGAATTCAAATCATGAAGATAATTTGGGTTTCGATGATTATCGGAATTCAAATCATTAAAGATAAGTTGGGTTTAGATCAATATTCGCTAGCTCTGTTTGTCAAGTAGAATGGAGATTAAATTGTGATGAACTTGAAATATGTGACCGTCTTGGTTCAGAGGCGTAGAAATCGAGTGAAGAGTAGCATCGTTTAGATAAATTTTGAGGGCTGGTCTTCGATTTTCCATTGAATCAAAGATCCAATTACTCTACTTGTGTTTCCTTTTACAAGATCGTGTACTTTCTGGAAGCAAAGTCTTAGTTTGTTGTCATCACTAGCTCTAATAATCTATTCTAAAATGCAAAATCCATGACTCAGACTAAAACAAGAGACTCTCTGCTTCTCTTCTCCTTTATTGGAAGACTCAGTCACAGTTAATCCTCGTGTGTTTTTCCAGGTCCTTTTGGTCTTCCTCTTTGGTCATGGACGCTACAGAGCAAGCAAACAAAGAGGTTACAAAGATTGAAAGTGATGACATTTCGTTACTCGAGATCAAAGTGTTGTTATTCGCAAGAGCACGCGAGCTCACAGGCGTGCCTGATCTAACACTGAAGATGCCATCAGGTAGTACAACACAGAAATGTATGGACGAGTTAGTGATCAGGTTTCCAAGGTTAGAAGAGGTGCGTGGCTGCGTGGTTCTTGCTTTGAACGAGGAATATACAACTGATTCCGCCATTGTTAAACACAGAGATGAGTTAGCCATCATACCCCCAATAAGTGGCGGCTAATGCATTTACAAAATGTAAAATGATAAGCCTGCTTACATCCCATAAACTCGGTTTTGTATTTTCATTGGCAATATAACCAATAATGTAAGAGTTAAGATGTCCTAAAACAACACAAGAAATATCTGTCTTTTATGGAGAAAAAAACGTTACATCAGTTCTACTAAACTTCCAGTTTGCTGGTGTTTCCTTTCCGTGGATTGTTACGATCACGACTTCTTCATCTCGCTCTCGGTCTTTCTTTTCGGGATGAATCATGATATTGATTTAAAAGTGTGATCACTAGTTCAGTAGCGACGTGGTCGTGAATGGTTGATACTATCTAGTGTTGAACCCAGAACCCTTCTACTATACTCCAAACTAGCTCCATTCGAATGCGTAGATACTCCTGGTGGTGGTGGCTCTGCAAAAAAAACGCAAAAACAAAGAAACGGACCAAAGAACATTACGTCTCATCCTTAGAAAGACGAATTAGATTGAGCAGAAAGTTCCTTTTTCATAAGAAGATGTATGCGTTGAATTTGGCAAAGACGCAGCTAAATTCTCATAAGTCAGCAGCCAAACTAATGATGATACATTGAAACCTCAAAAGTTTTGTATCCGCTATTTAGTTTACAGTCATCTACAATTTGGATTAGCTTTCGTTTCCAAGAAAGTTTCGATCTTTTTGTTAGCTCAATGAAATCAAGAAGGATAAGGAACAAAGAACAGACCGTTGCAAACTCCAGAGAATCAAGAAGGATAAGGAACAAAGAAAGTTTCATTTCTAAGGAACCTTTCGATCTCTTTGTTTGTTCCATGAAATCAAGAAGGATAAGGAACAAAGAACAAACCTTGAGCGTAATCCAAAGGCAGAGGAGAAGGTGGAGAAAACAACTGTGACGAGAACCTCTCCGAGTGATGATGAGCCCTATCCGAATGGTCGAAAGACAGAGACTGAGGTCTTGTCCTGTGACCAGAATTAGCAGCAGAGAACGAATTTGCCTGTGCTTTGTCCTGTCCAGATATCTATTCATTCACCAAAACCCTCCAGCAAAATCAGCACCACAAATCAAAGATAACAGCAATTACAAGATGCAAGAAAAAGAGAGACTCACAGCGAATTTCAAAGTTCTATTGTAGAGAGAAACAAGACCGGAGAAGAGCTTGACGGCGTAATCAGCGATCTCTTCAGTCTCATACTCAGCGAATGCAAAGCCTTTGGGTTTATCGGTTTCTTTATCACGAGGAATGTGTAGATCGATAACTCTTCCAGCTTGAATCAAGATATCATACAAAACCCTATCGCTTACTCTCTCGTCTACGTTCCCTATTTCAAAATCATTTTTCGAGAAATTGATTCAACAAATTCATCGATAGTTTTCACAAACTCTCAGATCAATGGAAATGTTCGGAGGAAAAACTTACCTACGTAGACGGTGCAATTGAAATTCCCCGACATGGAAAGCTAATTCGTCGATCAGAACAATGAGAAACCCTAAGGTGATGAAGAAGAAGCTTCTTCGTTTCCGTAAATAATTGAAAACTGAGAAGAAAAATGATGAAGAAGAAGAAGCTTCAAGAGGGGCCGAATTGTAATTTCCATGAAAATTGAGATAAAAATGGATATCCGGTTTAATGGTTTCGGTTTTTTGAGATCCTATCATATACCGGTATCTCCTTATGAAAATGTAGTCGTTCCCAAGTTTGACTAGTAGATCCTCAAGTAGATTTATAAAGAAATGAACTAAACGATATGTGTTATCCCAATACACACCTTCATACCAATACTGCCTTAGAGACCGCTCAAACTTGGACTCTCAACTCATATATGGCAAAACAAAACTCCCTAGATTGTCAGGCTTCTTTTTTTTGGGTAAACATGCACTGCTTTCACAATTAACCAATGTTTTAAAAATTGTCTTAGTCAGGCGGCTCGATGCCCATGATCAACCCTAGACTCTGCGATTATACTGTAAACGGTAATTCAAATCGGTAACTCGATTTAGATGGTCTAAATTTAGTATTAGTCGGTCAAATCGGTTTAATGGGTCAAGTTGGTTTACTAAATCCGGTTTAGAGTCTAATTATATATTTTTTATTTTTTGGTTTGGTTTGATAGTTTCTCTTAATACAACAATGTTTAGGAAGGGAAAAAATTAAGAAAAAATAAAAGAAATGAATTTTGATAATTTAAATAGTAAATTAGGGTTTGTTAATTCTAAATTTGGTTCTTCGTATGATTTTGGGACTTAGTTTCTTCAACTTTGAATTGACTTTCATCTACAACTGCAGAATTCTCCGGTCAATCTCCACAGCAACCTCACCTTCGATTTTCTCCCACAGTTAGTTTGAATATTTTTCTTTATCTATGGCCATTGTTATCCTTCTTTAAATTGTTTTTTTCCTTGTTTTTTTGCCATGTTTCCAATTTTGTTTTCAAGCTTTGTTGTGATCTTTGTTTTTCTTTTCGTTTCTTACTTTCTTTTGGCTTATTATAAGATTGTTTATTTGTTCATGATAAACTACAATCATTGTTGCATACTTGCGTTTTTAAAAGCCAATATGGCGAAGTTCGCCTAGTGACAACAGATTATCATCCACAACAATTCTAGAAAATGTTTTGGGAGAATCGCGTCGCTTTATCATCATTTTTTATTTTATACAATAGACTTCTAATATATTTTTGTACATTGTTGTCATATTTTTTATTTTAAAAAGATGCAAACTATAATGTGAAAACTTATATTACATCAAACATAAAATGGGAAAACTAAAGAGTACAGAGACATAAGAGATTAGTTTTTATTATTAAGTTTTGTATGTGATATGTTAGAAAGATGAGGGATAAAGAATCCATGCCCGGCCAGATTTGGGTGTGAAATTCTTAAACCAAACATACAAAATTACAACTATTAGTAAGATTTTCCCAACGGGACTCCATCGTCCGACAAACCCATAACTCGCGTCTTCGCAGCCACCATCGCTGACGTGCAGCCGCCGCTTGCAGCTGTATCCGGTCGTGAGCCCCACGTTTCCATATGCACTGCCGATACGATAATAAATAAGTAATAAGTAGTGGCAGATCCAAAAATATTTTTAAGTGAGGGCAAAACTGGTTCGAATTAAGAATACCAGAAACATAAAAAAATAATGTTTCTAACCAATTTAACCAATTTTCTCTCATAGATTTTGGATCCGCCGTATGCGCGGATTTTGTTTTGAAATTTTTGGGAGTTCATATAAATTTTCACAATATAATTTTTTTCCAAATGAATTTCATTGAAAGGACCCAAACCAACACAAAAAGATCTATAAAAGTTTGATGGGGACACTTGCATCCGCCCCTGGTAATAAGCATTTACATCCGCTTGCACCACACCACAACACTTACATCCGCCCCTGGTAATAAGCATATATAGTTTTCGTGGAAAGAACTAACCTTGAATAATTAGATATGAAAGTGTTTTTAGGAAAGTATTTATAGGAATTTAATCAATACAATAAAAAAAACACAAGTAGGAAAGTTGACACATCAGCTTTTTTGTATTGTGAGAAGGTGACACATCATCAAAAATTCATTTTTTTAAAACCAATCAAAACATTTTTATTAATACATATCAGCATTTTTTAAATGAAACCAATTAAATTATTTTGTTTATACCCATCATAATTAACACATTAAAAAATTAGATTCATCTCACTTAAACTCACGAAGATTACATTAAAATTATAATTAAACAATGTTCATGCTCTTTAGTCTCTACCACTTAATTTATAAAATGTTAATTAAAAATTTAGGAAAACGAAGCATTTGGTTGAATTCAATATACGTAATTATTGTATGCAAGTCAATGAATTTTAAACTACAGAAGAATCGCAAAACTATACAGACACAACAAAGTGTCGTTCATTGATAAAAAAAACTACTAAACACTTGAACAAATTTTACACAAAACTTATTGTTATAAAGTATTAATATAATAATTATTTACACAATTTATTTTGTTGTTGTTCACAATTATTTACACAAAAAAGCAAATTTATCATATTTAAAAACTAACAGATATAATAACACTCTTGAAATATTATTATTCGGTTTTAAACTCTTTTCAAAATTAAATTGTTTATTAGATTCTCAAGACGTAATACTACAATTAATTAAACAAAGTCTAAAATTCAAAGTATTCATATATTTAAGATGTATTTATCGAAAACGAAAAGACAAAATTCATCACAAACATTTAATATATATATATTGTATAAATATAAAACAAATGTATATAAATTTTTGGTCCGGATTTGATGTAGTTGGCCCTGTAAAACTCGCTAAAAACCGGTAACCCATACCAATTTTCTAAAAAAACTCGTTCCAAGGAAGGTGTGAATTTTATTATAATTGAAAAAATAGTATAAATGTTGATTTTTAATTTGGGATGGAGCCTACAAAAATAAACTATTATTTTATTTTAACCATGATACTATAGTGAATTTTTTTTTAAAAAAATTGGAAGCCTTAAAATTATATATTATCATTTGGAACTTTGAAGCAAATATTTTTTTTTTATTATATAGTATGCACGGAAGTAAACAACATAATGGTTGTAGTTGGTTTGAAATAGTATTTAAATAGTAAATTACGACTTCGAATAGTTAAAAATAAAGAAAATATCTTATTTATTTAGATAAAAATAATAAATAAATACAAAACTTATGGTTATTTGTTCTAAACTTTGTACCTTACTGAGTTTTATTTATATAATATTAATGGAATATTCATTTAACAGCAAAAAAAAAAAAATTAATCATATCAAACAAAACATAAAGCTAAAACAAAAGCCTACGGCATAGGGCAGGTAGTAACCTAGTTAAAACATAAAAGTGAAACTGGAAAAATTATGACTTTAAAAGACATAATAAAAATGAAAGCCCCTAAAACATTTGAAGTCTATGTATATATATGAAAGGAGGAGAGAATCTTTCGATGTTGTGCCACATCACTAATTTAAATCATTGTGGAAGTGCCACATGTCCTCCCAGATTTTTATTTATACAAAACAATCAATATTGTTCAATTATTATTCTAACTTCAAGACAAACTCGAATCTCTTCATCTTCCTCAAATTAATGTTCGCGTTTTGGTTAACCGAATATTTGTACAACGATTAAGATATAGTGCAACAATTGGAGAAGAAGGCCAAGAGATTAAATAAGATTATGAAATGAATGTGAACCTGAAAGTAGACAAGAAAGAAAAGAAAACAAAGATGGTTGTTACCGTAACTTCATCTTTGCCGATTTATATACACGTAAAACATATGGATACCAAAACGAGAAGGGAATAAATAAAATAAAAAAACATATACAATGCATCATTTTATATTGTTCATGTTTCATGATATAGTCAATATTAAAAGATAAGTACTTATTTTAAAATTTGTATTTTACTAAAACACATGTAGTAGAAATTAAATCCGCGTGTATGCGGCCTAGTGACTATTAAAGCTTGGATAGTTGAAAGGATTATTGACGTTCTCAATTAAAATATTGTTCTTATATTTTCAGAGGAGTTTTCAAAACATTAATGTTTATATATAACCGGTATATAATATCATATAAAATATTGTTTACACATGTTCAATGTGTTTAGGTCACCTAGTTAATTAGGAGTTAAACTCAACGCCCTCTTATTTATCACTTAATTTATCAGGTGAGTTACCAATACTTATCTCACCTAGATCGATTTAGATGTATATGTATAAATGTTATACAGAGATGTAAAAGCATACCTGATAACTTCGAGAGTGATGTTAAGGACGTTGAAGTTGAGTGGATCTCGCCGAAGTTTTTGGCTTTCGGTGATGGAAATGAGAAAGATGCATATCACCAAAAAGGAAAGTTGTGACACGAAGAGGCCACTCTTTTTCATTTTCTTTCTATTTCCGGAATCATCTTCTCCTTCATCATTATTCTTTTCGTCGGTCAACGGCATAAATAATGTGTACGGAGGAAGATACCTAATCATTTAAACAAATTAATAATGGTATGTGAATATATATGATGATCAATTGGAGTCGGGGAGGCTCCCCATTACCTCGAAGGGACATATTTTATTTATTTTACCGAAATGAAAACTATGAACGTGTTCAGATTCTTTAATCAATCAAAATTTGTATACAATATTCCCTCGTAGATGTTAATCATGTTATTCCGGTTCAGTTCGATTCGGTTCAAATATGAAGAGAATTGATGTAACTCACATCATGAAGATGAAGAGTATCAAGATAGCTGGGGAAAGTGTGGAGAGGTCAACGATTGTTTCTCCGGTGTGTCTCGAGTTCACCACTTGAAATAACGATCCAACCAGCTTCTCGTACCAACTCATTTCTCCAAGAGACTCCGAGTTCCACTCAAAGGCGCAGAAGAAAATAAATTGTATCATCAGAAACCCTAACACTGTTAATCCAAGAAGAACACAAAGACGAACGGAGAGTAAATGATAGTACCCCATCTTCTTGTGGTTCTTGAGAATATAACCATACTCTTCGCGTTTTGTGATCTTATCAAGTCCCCATATGAGCAACACCAAGAAGCAAGGGAACAAAGTGTTTCCCATCAGTGCTTGAGGGATAAGGAGCCAGAGAAGGCCCGAGTTCTTGCGGAAGATGATCATGTTCTCATTTGTAGGGACAAATCCACAGTTCGCGAACGTGGATACGGTTGTGAAGACCGAGAAGGTTAGAGGTGAGATTGCCTTGGAACTAAGAACATCTCTCGCCGTTTTAACAAAGTTTACGTACACAAGAAGCAACACGGAGCCAGTAACGTGTGTTACAAGATGGCAACCAAGAACCACCGAGTACAAGCACTTAGATGCCCTCTCATTGATATGGATAGGACCTTCACGATGATCAGTAACGTTCTCGAGGTCAACAGGGAGATCCTCGATCGGACGGTCCAAGTCGATAGAGCCCGTAAGGTGTCTAATATTGTTGTGAGGGAAGACGAAGTTGGTGAAATGGGAGAAGTAGAGGTTGAGAAAGGAGGTGAAGACCTCGCCGCCGAAGAACATGAGGATAGCGATGATGATAAGTTGGGTGTTGGAGAAGACTTCCATGTCGATGGTGGACATGGAAGAGACGGTGATGGCGGAGACAGAAGTGAAGAAGAGGTCCAAGTCATGAGGACGTGAAGTGGTTCTTGGTTTCGAGATCTTGAGCGCCAAGAACCCTAAAGAGGAGAAGGAAAACAAGTAGAGGAAGTAGATGAAAAAGGGGGAAGGAGATTTAGCAAGTTGCGAACGGATTTTAGCTAATTTTGCCAAAACTCTCTCCATTTTTTTAAAAAATTTGTGGGGTCGGTCTAAGAATTATTCTCGGCCATAGCGTGTTTATATATGGGTTATTTTGGAAAGTGGGTAGTTTTTTTAAGTATTATTTGGAAAATGAGTAGTTTTTAAAAGTTATTTGAAAAATGGATAGTTTTAGTGTATGTGAGATAGAAATATTGTGAGAAGAAGATAAAACAAAATAAGAAGCAAAAGACACAACTATCTCACACCCACTAAAAACTACACATTTCTCAAATAACTTTTAAAAACTATCCACTTTTCAAATAACTTTTTAAAAACTATCAATCTCACAAATACACCCTTTATATATTACAGGGCACATGAATATTCTCGGTCATAGCGTGTTCATAGCGTGTTTGTATCAAATCATGATTGAGATTAATAAATTTTTTGTCTTAAGTCAACCCAAACGTAAAAGAATGCATGTTCAGCTCATTGCCCAAATTTCCTGATATAAACGCCTCCAAAATGTATACACTATATATATATATATTAATTGACAAGTACAATTACATCAGATGTTACTTGCTATATAAATCTCTACATACACTACAAGAAAGTGTGCCTTACTCCGACGACCAATTCCAACGAAATTCTAATGATATTATTCCGACGATTTTCTGATGACTGCCTCTCGTCGGCAATTTCCGACCATATTTCGACTAATCCTCATTCCCGACCCTCAAACACCGACCACTGGTCTTTCGTCGGAAAATGGTAAGAATACCGCTTTTCTGACAAATTTCCGACTAAATCAGTGGTCGGAAATTGGCCTTACATCTTGTAGTGATAATCCTTTATATATCTTCTGTATATTAGTTTATATTTATCATTTTAATTTTTACAAGATATCAATTTTATAAATTGAGAATACATATAATATTTTCATTGATTTAAAATATTTCTCTATATGAAATTTTGAATAATATTTATTGTTTGTTATTCAATTAACATCAATTAACAGCAATAAAAATAATATTGTAAATGATTGTTTAGTCTCAAATTTATATTTCATAATAAACTACTTTCTATTCATAGTCTAACAAACTTTACTAAGAACCATTTTATAAAATTTTGAGATTATTTATAACTTTAACATTTTCGACAATTATTTTCATATATTTTTAAATAATATTTAACTATATATTTGCTCGTATTTTTTTCATTTTCTTTCATGTGATACAATATATATTAAATTGTACTATACATTTTTAAATAAATGTTTCTTTTATTTTTTATTGAATCTTTATACAATTTTGGAAAAGTATGGAACCATATAGAGGCACCTGGTAAGTCTCATGAGCATATTGACAAGACCCTTCAGGCTTATGCAAAATTAAGAAAGCTAAAGAAAAAATGTGAAGCACCGTGAATAATTTATGCTTTACAAAGAAGTCTACTAGAAGATGGCTAAATACCTGCCCACCAGTATCAGAGTCTCTTCCAAGCTCCATGTTTTCTCCACGCACGAGCCCATGCATACTGCAGTGGAAAAAGTATGGAACCATATAGAGGCACCTGGTAAGTCTCATGAGCATATATTGACAATACAAATAAGTCAGATAAACAAACCTCGACTTGCCTGATTAAGACAATGTAAAGGTTTCGACTTGATTTATCATCTTCTGACCAAATTTGCATTTCAGACCGGATACGGGGCATGTGATCTCGGGGTGGTTCTACAGTCGTAACGACGTCATTCTTTTCCTTCTCTCCTTCAGATAGCTCAGAAAGATCCTCTTCCGCATCATTGCGGCCTTGTTCACGTTCAATTCTCTGTTTGGAAAGTCTAATCCCGTCATCCCACACAATCTTTGGAAGGAAATCAAAAGAGATAGTTTGATTTATGGATGATACTTTGAAAAAAAAACTTACCAATTTTGTGGTAAAAAACTCATTGATTTAACACATAAAAGCTTTGTCCATGCACGGATGTTCATACAAAAATGCGGCACATTATCAAGCATGTGTATCACGTTTTCATATATTTTCGACATTTTCATATATATTTTAAATAACTTTAACATTTTCGACAATTATTTTCATATATTTTTAAATAATATTTAACTATATATTTGCTCGTATTTTTTTTCATTTTATTTCATGTGATACAATATATATTAAATAGTACTATACATTTTTAAATAAATGTTTCTTTTATTTTTTATTGAATCTTTATACAATTTTGGACTTACTATTGGATTACCGTACTTATTTTATTTATTTTTAACTCTCAGGAAATATCATTGTTATATGTGATTTGCTTTCTCTTTATTTTGTTTTATGATTTGTATTTATCATTTCTAATCATATAAATTTATAAGAGTTTAAAAAAATAAATAAGTACACATTATTTCTATTTCTAAAACACTTTTCTGACTTTATTCATTTTGCTATATGTTTTTTTTTTAGTTTTCTTAATCAATTTGTTTTCTATTTATTGAAGGTAAATATAAATATATTTTAAGTTAAATAATAAAGATTACATGGATGAAAAAAAAAAAAATAAAGAATACATGAACTAACTTTTATTGTCTAGTACTATATAAAAGTTGAAATCAGAAAATTTTGTTTTTTTAAAGTTTAAACACTAATAATTGATCGTTTTCGGTTCAGAAATGTTTGGGCTTTCCAATATGGTTTTGGGTTCAAAAAGGTTATTTTTGGGTTAGAAACATTCATTAAAACTGTTGAAATTTCAAATAAAATTGGTGTGAGAATAAAATACTATAAAAAAAATTAAAATGAGAAATAAACATATTCACTTACGTGGTGTGGCGGTGGGCAGTCTGCGAGTTTGTGGTCAATGATGATCGAGAGGAAGCAGGCGAATCCGTGAGCCTCGAGAGGGAAGAACGACACTGGCAACTCGCGGATTGTCATACTCTTATGTGGGAGGCGATCCATAAGCTGCCAGGTGCAACAAACACGAAAACACTTTGTCTTTGGTATCTTCCATCAAAATATCTTCCAAAAAAGCGATATAGAACCTTGCATGCAAGTGCTATACATGATTCAACATTTTTTTTATGGGAAAACATAATTCCGGGATTTTGACGAGAATATAAAATTCTTCGATTTTGAAAAAAAAAACATTATTCTGCATTTTTGAAGGGAGAATGGTATTATGCATTTTTAGTAGAAAACAAGATTATAGATTCAAATTAGAAATATATATTATAATCTTTCTAAATCAAATTTGAAATAAAAATTCTTACCAAAGAAAAAAAAGAATAAGACTATGTTTGATATGAAGAAATATTTGTGATTGAGTCTCTTGTTTCTAACAATCACAAAGAGTTCGACTTTTGTTGCATTGGTTTCTATTTTAGATTTTGGGATACATTAAGCCAAATAAGAGAAAAAAAGGAAAAATAAATAAATAAATAAATAAACATTCTACTTTTTTCAAAAATAAAAATAAATAAACATTCTAGGGATGAATAAAATTTCTAAGCTAAATTAATTATTTCGAACCAAACCGAAATTTTCAAATTCAAACATGAAAAGAATTATAAATAACTCGAATATTAGAAATTTCTATACCAAATTATCCGAACATAACCTAATTAACCGTGAAAACCAAAATTTAATAAAAAATTACTTTTAATTAAATATATAGAAAATATATTGATTATACTAAAAAATAACAGTATTAATTTAAATTAATTAATTGTTATTAGTGTGTTATACCTTTTTGTCCAAAACCAAACCGAACTGAAATATAACCGAATGTCCATTCTAGAACATCCAAAGAAAATATCACAAAATCAAAACAACTAGATTTTAACCCGTGGTATACCACGGGACAACGTTTTCTTTGTAAATTTGTATTAAGATTGTTAGCTTTTTTTAGAAGAATATTTTTACTCACATTTTTTTTGGAATAATGTATAGATATTTGGAAATTGCTGGTGTTCTTAGTTTGTTGTATATACAAACTAAAATTTTGAAGAGAATAGGAGTTCTTTTATCAAAGAAGAACATAGTTACGGTATAAGTACTAGAAACGTGTAAACACTAGGAGTCGCTTTGATATTCCTTAAAAGATAAGAAAAATGATAAACAAAAAAAAAAGAAAAGAAGGTCTAGCTCTCTTTTCCGACAAGAAACATCTTATTATATAAAGCTGAATGTGCACGACATGAGCGTGACACATAGGCAAATTTTTAAATAACCAGATCGCGACCCGTGTTACAGTTAATTTAGATTGTGACATATGTCAATACAATAAAATAGTAAAACCTAAAAAAATGTAAAATAGAAAAAATATAGTATTAACATAATTAGGGAATCAAATAAGTAAAATAATATAGTATCAATATAATGGGTAAAATAAATAAGTAAAATATAATAAAATAAAAAAGGAAATAATAGCAAAGTATTGGAAAAAAAAATCAAAGAGAAAAGAAAAGAAAAATTATCTATCTAATATGTTATTTATGTAAAATGTAAA